>JAGVSP010006481.1:0-21109 GCA_022494985.1 Micrasema minimum
TCTTTTTCCAACTCCATACTTCGCTTCCATACATAAGGGTTGGTACCAGAACTCCATTATAAACTGCCAATTTAGCCTGACTTAGGCTCATCACGTCCTATTCATCGGGAATTTTGATATAACCTTACCTGGACGTCCTGGACATCACTAATTAAGTTGAAAACTGAATTTTAAAAACATAGGATTTAAATCAGAGCGTATTTAGACTGGGCTATGTATATGAGGCACGGAATAAAGCAATACGGACAGGGGATAAATAAAACATATTAGGATTTCCTGTAAATTGACGGCATTACCTACCATATAATAATGTACGTAATGCCGTCAATCTAATTTCAAATATGTAACAGTTGTTTCTAACCACAGTTTTAGGAGAAATTCTTTATGTTTTTTCTGTCTTATTTAATCGTATTGCAATATTGCATAGAAAAAGAATCTATATGATTAACTTTTGAGTGGGTAGATTTGATAAAATTTTAATGTTCCCCACATGGTTACACGAAGGCAAGATGGTTAGTCTTACGCTTCAGCGCCAATCCTACGTATCACATATGAAATAGTTAGGTAAGAAAATCAATAAATGATATTTATCCTTTCGGGAATTGAACCCGTGCCCTCATGCATGGTAGCCCAACGCGCTATCCACTGCACCAAGAGGCGGACAGACTGGTTATAAATATGATTGGTGATAATTTCTAGTGTTCGATTCCCAGTAGTCCGTAGTTATTAATTTAATGAAATTTATTCTTAGTAAACAGTTAAATGAGAAAAGTGAAAAGAGGTAAAATATTCTCAATGATTCGTTATATATTTGTTTTATTAAATATATTTAGTTTATTTTAATACATTCAATATAATATTAATTTAGCAAAACAATGGGCTTATACACCGAAGAACGAATTAACCAAATAGACCAGTCGATAAGGTTACAATATATAAAAGATAAATACTCCAAGGATTAAATTAAATCTGTAGACTGCCAGGAAGTGAACAACCCTAGGTACTCATGTTTTTTAAAACATTGCTTATGAACGGTTAAAGGTATCTTGGCATTGTGATAATAATCTCCCTTATTTATTATTCATTCATTCCCTTCTTCGCACCCGAGGTATGAAGATGATCAGTCTTACGCTTCAGTGCCAGTTCAAGTTATACATGAAATAATATTAATGTGAAAAATCACATTATAAACCAATATTTTTTGTTATAACTCGCATCAATGTGGTATTTACAAGGTAATCCATTGTTTATCACAATGTATTGGGTCCATAGTAAGTTTTTTCTATTTCAATCAATTAAAAAGAGTAAACAAAGTTAGTGCTTCCAGCGTGTTTTTTTTCCGAGTAGTGAATTAAAAGTTCTGTATTAAAAACGTTTACTGAAGGATTTACTGAATAGCAATTGGAAACTTTATCTCGTTACGTAGAAATAACTTTAAAGTTATATTCGTGTATTTTCAACAGATAAAATTGCTTTAATTATTAAGAGCGTTTTCTGCGAGTACATATTACGGAATACTATACGAATAGTTAAGGATATTTTTCAAGTCTAGCTTAATACCATTTTTATGTCAAATTTTGTATAAAACTCGATTTCCCGTTTTAACGCTGGTAAAGTAATTTATCCGTTACCATCTACCGGAACTTTTGTGAAGGGTTAAGTTTCCCAACGATCCGCTTTTCGTTGAAATGTCAAAATATTCAGCAGCCATGTTGCATGCATTCCATTAAGAATTTATTTAACACTGTGAAATACAGCAACACAATAATAAAGAGACTTACTTTTAACTTTAAACAACGATAAAGGGTAATATGTAGTCTAGACTCCAAATTATAGTTTTTTGTTTGAAAAGTTTACATATTGACGTATAATTGTCACAATCTGACAGATCAGTTTTTCGAGTTTTAAAAACCTATTACAAATAAAATGTAGAAATATGTGCATGGCGAGGGCGTGGCTTATGGATAACGAATCGTCATAAAAGTTGTTTATAAAATACAAATTAGTACGTTAATGCTATAAACAGTAAAATGCTCATAGCATTAACGGACGTTTGATAGCTTGTTCATAAAACGGACATTCATTGTTTATAAGAGTATTAATAATTTTCTTTACGAATAAATTCATTTCAAGAGTTATTTTTATAAAATAATTGACAATAATTATCCCCGATTTCTAATTAATAATTTGCCAACAAAGCAGAAAATTAAATTGTAATGATGAACGAAAAATGAAAAACATGATTTCTCTATATAATAGCTTCTTATAAACGATTTAACTATAGTAATCAAAATCCCCATTTAGAAAATGAATAGAGTAAATATTGAATATTTCATCGAAGCATTTCATCATTGCACCAAACGAGAATTGGCTTTTTATTTTCTCAGGCACATCTTTCAAAATAGTTTGGACCACCACCCCCCCTGTTTGGACTGATCCGAATGAAGTGTTATCAGTATCAACAAGGTCTGTAAAATTGTCGATCCACCATTCTTGTGCACCAATTTTTTTATTTGTTGTCCAGTGCGATTTTTGTCTTCTGCACTATTTCTGCCTTCTTTGAATTATTTGTACCACTTCTAAATATTTTTTTTCTGAAACATCTTCAACGTTTCCGCAGAAGATTTTTTTTTTCCTTCTTTTTAATAGTATAAATGACTAAATAAATGATATATGATAATAATTTACAACAATTTAACGGAAAAAAAAAAATCAGTATGCATAAATTTTCTCGAAAACTATGTAAAAAAAATATTCTACAAAATCGACTCCAAATATAATGTAGATTCACTGGTTTCCCGCTTTTACATCGAGTTTTGTTACACAGTGTATGGATATATATAATACACACGCTATAATATTTTTTAGGGAATTGTTATTCCTACTTCCATACTGAATTTAAAGCTTATGCTATTCTGGCCACCTGTTGGCAATTCCCAAAATAGAAACGAATCTGCATTACCGACCCAGTGAAAATTGTAATATAAATTTTCCACAACAGATGGCAATAAAAGCTAAGAAAATAGCATATAAACTTTTCGGGCCAAAATAAATTATTGCGTAACTATGTTGCGAAAATTTCAAAAGATTTTTTAATCAGTTGAATGGTTTGGTTATGTTACATCCGCGCTAGCGTATTGGTTCGCAGTTTGGGCCATCATGTATGAGGTATCGGGTTCGACGCCTGATGGTGTCAATATGAATTATTCATTTAAATATGTATCATAATATATATTACCCCGGACTCGTATTTTAGCGTAAGACTAATCTTCTGACCTTCGCGTAATATAAATTATTATATATATTATTAGTATTGGTGTTCCAATACAGCGCTTATGCAGAAATGCAGAAGGCCCTTCAAGTTAATCGGAAGACCATTTATGTTCATCAATGTGGGCCTTCTCCGTGACGAGTTTTCTGTGGTTTTCTCGTCATCTAAGGCAAATGCGGAGAGATCCTCACACTAAGTAAAGCAAATTAGAAACCATGTATCCTTTTGAAGTAAAGAAAGCCTTGTACATTATAAGCAAGGCAAATTTTAATAATAAGCAACTCAAACCTAAATTTAAAAAAAACTATACAAACATTAAAAATCAATGATACTTGTACGGAGAACATACATAATTGTACCTACCTGTATGGGAGGAAATTGTGAAATAAACGTTATGTTAATTGTGGAGACATGACTTCAGATGAACATCCTTATTATCCGTTCAGCAACCTTTGTTCCAGATGCCATCAGTTGCAGGAAATAACACTAACTTACCCTATCTGTACTTCATTTCCTCTATGATCTTTTCACAAAGCAATAATCGGCCCACCATTTCAGCGACATGCAATTAACCCACTTAATTTTGCTTAACTTTTTTTTTAAACTTCCGATAAAATCTTCACAAAAATGATCGCCTTTTTACAGCAGGCGGCCTCCGTAGCGGCTGTACTCTCGAAATACGGAGGTTACGGAATCGACTGCTGGTGAGAAAAAATAAATATAATTTAATGAAATGAAGTATTGTATTATAATCAATAAAAAACTAAAATTCAATCAGAAAAAAAGAAGATTCATTAACTCTTCTAAAATTATTTACAGTACAATTATTGAACCACATTTTTACTACCGCAGCAGCATATTATTTTCGTCAAATCAAGAAAATTTGAACAAATTGACCGCAATTCAAAACAAAGCATTAATTGATTAAGAATTAATTTTAAAAAATCTTGTAAGCAACAAATAATTTACAATACAATGGTATTTGTTTTCAAAATTATTATCTCTAGTAAGAACTCTGAATTCTGGGAAAAAAAATTATTATAATCAAACACAACACAAGAGATAAAGAAAAAATTAGATTGCCGTTGAGAAAAAGAAGTATGTCCCAAAATTCAAAGGCGGTAAAATGTTTTTTTATGTGGTGGGGAAGAATGTATATATTGAAAAAATCTAAATTCCTTAAATATGTAAAATAAAGGTTTATATGAAAAATAACGTGCGATGTGAGTATTTATTATCAATAATATTATATTGCATAGATATAATATAAATATGTTTGGTATTTTTTTTATTTCTCCCAAAAGCTCTGCGACCTGAAGTACGCTGATGACGCGGTCCTTATTGACGAATCAGTCGGGGGCCTTCAAATTATTGTTGATAGGCTTAATTGGCACTCCACGTGCATGGGTTTAAAAATCAACATTGGTAAAACCGATGTCATGTGTAACAGCTCGTGTCAAGATGCCCAGATCCCCCTGGCTTTGTCGGGACAAGTCATCGGAAGGGTCGAGAGCTTCAAATACCTGGGAGCGTACATGACAGAAAACGGCAGAGTTCATAAAGAACTGGGAGGGCGGCTTGGAGTAGCGGGCGCCGGCGCCGCATTCAACAATATGAAAGCTGTCTGGAGATCGGATATTTACTCGATTAAAACAAAATTCCACCTTTATAACTACTGCATCACACCTGTTCTTTTCTATGGCTGCGAATCGTGGCACCTAACTAGGCCCAAGACAGCAGACTTCTGAGTTTTTGAGAATAGGTGTCTTTGAAGAATTTTAGGTGTGCGGTGGTTTGACTTTGTAAGGAACACAGAGGTGAGGCAACGGACACATCAACCCTTGGTATCTACTGTCATCCGGCGAAGGCGTTTCGGCTGGCTAGGCCATATACTACGTATGCCTCCCGAGAGCCTTAACCATGCTTGCCTATTTTACAAGGCATCAGGTTCTCGGCGCCCCGGTCGTCCACTGTTGACAATTCGTCGGCAGTTTGCGTCAGAGCTGCGGGACGTGGACTTGACTTGGGAGGATACGCGGGAGCTTTAAGACTGATCATCTTGCCTTCATATAATAAGTGACCAAGATATACCGCATTTGGTGTACCTACCAATGCATTGCCCTATGCACCGTTGGGTGCGGCGGATAAAGGAGTAGTATTAGTAGTAATATGATGCAAGTAACGAGAAAATGAACAAAGGGTTCTAATTATAATGCCAGTGTAATAATTATAATATGTAATATGTAATATCATAATGATCAGGTACACTGAGTAAAGTGATATGCGCATGTTATTTCTAATAATTTCGTTAAAGTAGGTATTGTATAAAAAGGATAAATAATAGTGAATTAATACATTAAAGATGTAACTAGTTGTAGGATAGGCCAATTGATGTCAATAATATTTTATTGGACCACCGCGGCGCGGCCGAATGATTCTCTATTGGATCTATCTTTGTCTAATCAAATAATTTATTTTTGCAACAACTATCACAAATCTTCTTTGCTTAGGTATTTATAGTTATCTTGCACCTTCCTATGTCAGATTCACAGAGGCAGTTTGAGAAAACCGTATTCTCCACATGGGGAGCGGAAATGGGTTGATTATGGTGATATTTGTGGAAAGGTACTTAATCGGTGACATATTATTATTATTATTATTATTGATAATTTATGTAGCGCCGTTTTCATATAAATATACCTCATATATTCATTAGTATGAAAATAAAGTAGGTACTATTTCTCAAATATTTAATTGGCAATAATTTGATTAGTAAGGTTTAATCCAAGATTGGTATTATATACCTACACATCCACACCCCATAAATAAACAGAATAAGTACCTTTAGCCACGTTCTTAGATTTTATAATATTAAGTGAAGATATTTTCTTTAAAAAAATCCTCAAACAGGTTTAGTATGTACCTGCTATATGAGTAGATCCTTTTTTTATACATAAATCTAATAATTTTTGTCAGTCATTATTTTATTACCGCACGTACACGTGCATGTGCAATGTGCACTGCTGCAGTCCATTTGAAGTTTGAGTGTTTACTGATTGTCTACAAACTCTTGTCAAAGGAAAAACTACGCTACGAACTACGCTAAGAACTACGCTAAGAACTACGCTGTACACCATTTACACCATTTTTTAAAAGTATGAATAAAAAAAAAAAAGTAAAATAAATTACATTTTTGATGTACCTTCCTACCTTTGTTTATTTAAATATATAAATGCTGTGCATTACAGGTTTGGTAGTATGTACGATATAAACATTTCCTGTTGTATTTTTTTTTCTCCAGGGTTTAAGTTAATAAATAATTAAATTTGAATAAATGTCTGTTTTACATCTTTTTTTTAAATGTGGAAATCAAAAGCGCTTTCAGCTATGTAACTTTGTGGAAAATCTATTATAACTCATTATTAAAGTACGTATACAAAGTAAGCAAATTTGCCTGTCTATATGTATTGAATGGATGGGACGCAGTATTTTTTTATCAGAAATTATGAATAATTCCTGATAGAACTTTGCAGTAACATCAATTTTCACAATGTGTTCCCTTTTAATCACGACTATGGTGCAACGGATGGATTTCCTTTGAATAAACAGTTCAGAGATATAGTGTTAACAAGCGATGTCATAAAAGGGACTTCTCAAGATATCTCCCTCAGTAGCTCTATTGAATGGAATATTGTAAGTTAATGTTTCAAATCCCAATTTCACGGCAAGCGAAGAGGATAAGTAATATGTTCAGTGGATCAAAAGAATGAAATATAACTAAACTTTGATGTTAAACTAGCGTTATTAAAAATTTTATGTTTAACAAACTGGTATACGTGCTTTGTAGTAGATAGTGTGAAATGTGAAGTAGCAAAAGAAAGATTGCTAGGCCAGACACAGCTTGCGGGATATTTTAAAAATGTAATGCGATATACCTATAGTATCTAAACACGTCAATTAAAAATAATTATAATAAACTACCATAAAAACTTTTATGTATTCATTATTACTAACATCTATTAGTAAATAAAATGCAAACATACCAATTTATTGCAAGCAACACATATCACCCAAGTATATGTCCCTGAAAAACGCAAATAAAACGATTATTAATTATTACATACTATTAGGTATTTTTAAAAGGTAGGTAGGTACCTACCTAAAACCATACCGGCAGCATGCGATGTTAGTCGCTATTTTCGAATGTAGAAAATTTTTGGAAACAAATCGCGCTTAAAGATCGTCCAATACCGATTGAAACTAGTGCACTATTCGTAATCGAGCGCGGAAACATAAGCTACGGTAATCGTACAATACCCAATACCTAGTGCTTACTACAGGAGGTGTTAAAATCAAACCACGAGGCACGCGACTGCGCATGCCGAGATTTTTTACAGTTTAAATTTTTAAATTTTAAAAATATTTTATTTATTATTTTTTTTCTTCAAAAAATATCATTTTACATGTATTCCCCCAGGAGTTACAAATAAACTCATTTTGGGCCTATAAATAATTACATTAAATATCGTTATTTCCTGCCAGAACACACAGTTATTACAAACACAAAAACAATAATCTGATTACTAATTCGGAATTCAACCAAATACAAATACACTATTTATTAACCACCTTCCACATACTGCCATGATGTAATAGCGCTTTAGGCTGTTAGCCACATTATTAGAGCTTCGAATCACCCTCAGGACGCCTGTTATACTCCCTACCAAAGCAGGGTACAGCAGAGACTTTAGACCAATCACCATTCAACCATAGTTATCTTCAACGTCATTTAATTAAATTAGGCCTCTGATACGATTTTTAGTTACTTACGTAGCAATTTAACTGTGACGGGTTGTCAACTCTGTTGTTAAGTGGTGTAGAATGGGTTTTTGGATCCATGGACGCATGACAGCAGCTGTAATATCGCTTAGCTGTGCGCTGTCATTGTGTCAATTTATTGTAACTCGACCACTTCTAATTTGCTGTATCTGAGCCATTGAGCGTTTTAAGCTTTCCACCTTCTCTAAAGCGCTATTTTTACTATTGATACGATGATGTGTATGATAATAATATGAAAAACGCTTTTGTCGATAAATAAGTTTATTAAATATTTTTCCTATCAGAAATCTGGCGACAGAATTTGATATGTTAAGGACTACGAGGTTCTTGATAGTCTTATACAGAATTTGCTGGATTGTACATTCGAAATAGACGGGAAAGGCTTTCGATAATTTGTTGTTACAAAACATAATTTTACGCCTTGAAACCCAATGCATACCCTGTAGAGGATGATATTTAATGAATTGGTGTGCCTGAGTGTTATGAATGCAGGGACCTAATTAAAAAAAAGGTTGTATTGATACATCATCATAAAAGTCTGAAGAAAGAACATTGTACATAATTCAGCATTTGTTTTATATTTTATTTTAAAACAAAAAGGTACATTATTTTCTACAAAAAATAAGCAGAAATCGATATGAACAAATACGATGGTGTTTATTTTCTTCTACTGAGAATTTCCAAAAAAATGGTATTTTGAATTAGGTCGTTTTCGTCCTGAGGGTGCCATATATACTATATCAGTGAATCACTTAACATAAACGAATAAACAAATAAATAGAAAAATAAAAATAAATAATTATGGGGATGTAAATATAAAAATACCTAAAACTGTACAGTTTCTTGTTCAGAAAAGTCTGTCTAAAGACACGCTAAATATATATTTTTTTAAGTATATATAATATGTTTATTTTTAAGTGCGATCGTTAGTTACGATTATTATCATATATTTGTACACAGGAAATTTTAAATACAGTTAAAAAATTTAGACAAATAGGTTTATCGTTTTTTACGTTTTTAAAAGTATTCAATATATCAATATCTACTTAAAAGTTTAAATTAAAAATATTAACAACTGTCAGGTCAGCCAAACGTCGCACCAACCGTTCAATATTCCATACAGTTTTCGATTTATCAAGGACAGTTTGCAAACTGCACAAAAAACGGAACAGTTTTCTGTCCTGTATAAAGTGCGCATTAAATTTTTTAGCTCCGCAACAACAATGCCAATCTCATTTACATTACAAAACCAAGGGAAAAGTAGGCACTAAAAAACCTTCATTGCATAATACTCAAAACGGATGAAAGTGGAGAATGCTGCCTTTGTTTTTAACACGCCTCAATGTACTTACAAACCTTAATCTAAATGTTTAAGCTTTATTAAACTTTAAAATTAAACCTGTTGGATTTAAAGAGAGTAAGACTTGAGTAAAAAAGTAACACTGAAAATGATGGAACGTGTCATTATCCGTTATTTGCAACTTAGACTTACTAGGGCAGGGATGGGGAAATAGAATTTGAAATGGGCCATATCAAGAAATCACAACATTTAAGAGGGCCAAAAAATTGTTTGTTGAAAGTAATAATAATAACAAAAAATCGATTTGATTATCCATTTACTAGCACGTCGAACTTTGGCTCCAAATCACTCGATTTTATTTTTAAAATACACTCAAGATGCTCATTAGTTAATTTGTTCCAAGTGTTATTTTTACGAAATTTCATCTCTGAGAACACTTAACTTGCTTATAGATATATTATGTCGACCCAAACCTAGAAATTATTTTCTGATCGTGTTTCCTTATATTGGGGAATTTCGAATTTGACAAAGATTTGTTACGTTCAAATTAAAGATCGAATTTCGTTTGTCGATTGTCAAATTGAATAAAAATTACTGGCCAGATCGAATCACGTAGCTGGCCGGATTTGGCCCGCGGGCCGCCATTTTCGCATCCTTCCCGCGGTTGATATTCAAATTTAGGTGTTTGTCGTTATACACACAGCTGCAGGCGGCGCATTAACTAAGCTTAATTACCTATAAAGAATCTGCAACTAAATTGAATAAAGATTTTCCGAACTCGATTCTTACAGTTTTATCCTAAGTGTAAAATAAGTAGAATTACTAATTCACAGTAAATTTAGGCAGGTTGAGGTGAATGTGTTTATTACAATATTATAGCCGAGACAGTGATAGGGGCAATGAAAGCATTAATTTGGTCGCGTATAATCTTCTTTTCTTCAGCTTTTTTCCAGTTAAAACAGAATATATTCAATTTCGCGGATTAGCTTTAAAAATCGATATGAGTTGTGATGGACTGAAAAAAGACTCAACGGTCTTTCAAAACTTTCATTTTATTCATTAAACGTAAAAAGGTGATAAATATTAAAATTCGTGGATTTTAACGTCTGGTTCCCATAAACAAGGCTTAGTAATTGAGTGTGCCATTATACGGAATCAATTTATTTGAAAGAGTCCCCGTCTAATACGAATACACGTCCCTACTCTAAAAGTATCAAACGCAACAGCTTACAGTTCACCGCATACAAATACTAGAAAATGAGTCGGAGCTTTGTTTTGCTCTTACTTTAAGATATAATAAATCCCCAGTTTTCACGCCGAAGACACGTTTTCCAGTTCTTACCATAGCAAACATTTACAATGAATTTTTATTTCTGATCTGAGAACAAGTGGAAATAATGTTTGTTGAAACTGCATCACAAAAATACAAATCAAGGAAATGCAAACAGACATCTTGTCAGTAATATTTAGAGAAAATAAGTATTATTATCATCATTATTATTATTGTACATCGTATTACAAAACTCGTTACTTTACCTACTATTATACAAATAAACTGTCCCGTATAATATTATACGAGTAATGTAGTGTTTTGATAATATTTTAATTTGCATTTACTTGGAGGCCTCCGCAGCGTAATGGCTTAGACGCTGGACTCACGATACGGAGGTTGCGGAGTCGATTCCGGCCTTCATTGTTTAATATAATTTTATTATTTTCGTACTAATATTTTATTTTAAGAAGGTTGACTGATTAAAAATGACAAGATTCATAAATCCGACATTTGGTCATTTCATTGTATTCGTATGTAAATTATTAAAATTGCGACTAATGAAGCATGTATTTATTTAATCAACTAATCTTATATGTACCTACATTACAATTTAAACATTCAACACTTATTAAAAATTCAATATTTACACAAACAAAATACAATTTAAAGTAAATTATTATAAAAAAACTTAATTAAAATGATGAAAATATACAAGAACGAAACCCAATATTAAATTAAAAACAAATATGATATCAATAACATGCCTCCCGAGAGCACTAAACCAAGCTTGCCTATTTTTTACAAGGCATCAGGTGTCTCGGCGTCCTGGTCGTCCACTGTTGACAATTCGTCGGCAGTTTGCGTCAGAGCTGCGGGACGTACATACTATAACATAATATAATAATGTAGATAAGTAATTCAACACATAATTTCATTCTTAAAACATGTAAGTTGAGATTTTCAAACAATTATGAACAGAATTTCACACCGTGCAGGGAGTGTAAGGAATGCATTGTGAATAAGAGTACCTACCTACCTGAGTACAAAATAAAATAATTGTAAATACCTACTATACAAACATTCGTTATCTTATTAGCATCGTGTTTCTATAACTACTACGCACCCTTATCCAGCACCCTATGCTCCTATTGCATACGGCACTGCATTGGTACACATCGAGTGCAGGGAATTTTGATGATGATACGCTTCAGCGCCAGTACGAGGTAACTTTCCCCGTAGGAGTATGCAGAGAGGATAAAACGCCATACCACTCTGTCCCTGACACTAACCACTTCCATTTTGCATTCTCTACATTCATACATCTATCACATGCACACACGCCGTATACCTTTCCCCGTAGGAGTTAATGCAGAGAGGATAAAACGCATACCACACTCCGTCCTGACACACTCCTTGTGCTTCCTCTACATTCATACATCTTCTCATGCACTGCAACACGAACGCCGATTATTCCGACATTTTACATGTACTTGTACTTGTTCATGCCATGTCTTTCTCGGCCTACCGCGGCTTCTAGATCCAGGCACACTTGCATAATAACTTATTTTAGGAGTTTTTTCATCTCTCATTTGCTCCACATGAGCAAACCATCGTAAAAGCACTTTCTTAATGTTATCTTAGCCTGGCACTATGCTCTTAATTTCGACATTTTGACACCTATCATACATAGTCCTTACCACGTATTCGCCCTGAGAGATCGCCATTCAACGGCCATTCATTTCACTTTCGTCCTTCTTTTTCCAAACCACGCTACACTACCATACATAAGGGTTGGTACCAGCCCGAGATATCTCATATGAAATATTTTTAGGTGAAAATGTTATTTAAATAATATATCGTGGTTCTAGTGCCCGTTTAATTTTCCACGTTTAATTATCAATGCTTAAAGTACATAGGTATGTAGGTAAATGTGTATCTGCATACATGTAGTTTTCTTTGATAGTATTGATAATAAATATGTTAATAATTAGTAGTATGTACGTAGATTCTTGTTATAGATACAAAACATTGACTGAATTACCGTAAAAATATGCTAACGACAGAGTTTGTGTTACATTTTCTATAACGCTCACGTGACAAATTTAATATTTAATGATGCAACGTATACCATGTTGGAGAAAACGTTGAAACACAATAGGTTCTCACAAGAAACCATGTATGTAAGTTTACCCACCCTTTAGGACTTGGTGCCAGTGGTATTAAAGCAATCCAGCAAAAATAAAAATTACAGTCAACCATCGTTTTCGTCGCACACAGCTTTGAAAAATTCCCAGAGGAAGAGAAATGAACTTTTGAATGAACTTTTTTGGAGATACTCGTCGGATTGATCAGTGAACAGCGATCGGCGATCGTCGAACAGCGGCCTCGGTAGCGTAATTAAATGCCTAAGACGCTGGACCCATGATACGGAGGTTCCTGGTTCGATTCCCAGTGAGAAAAAAATCGAAAGTGATATTTCTCAAGCCTGGGTGTTTGTGACGTTTTCCCCCTGTTATTGGGTCTCCTGGCCTGTTTTGAGGTGGTTAAATAAATACTAAATAAATTAAACATCGATTAAGTAATTCAGTTCATCATTATTCATAAAATGGATTAAATCTAAAACCATGACATAAAAAATAACGACAGTTAATAAATAATAGTAAGTAGTAATAACAAAAAATATTTTCCCTTTCAAACGCTTCAATTCATAACGCAACCAATTGAATGCATCATCATCATACCATATCCGCTCCCTATGTGAAGCATATGGATTCCACAAAATGCCTCCAAGCCAAGCGATCGCCACCAGCTCCCGCGCATCCTCCAGGTCAGGTCTACGTCCACGTCCCCCAGTTCTGATGCAAACTGCCGACGGATTGTCAACAGCGGACGTCCAGGACAAATTAAATTACCCATTATCAAATCAATTGAAAAATGTTTTTTCGTGTTTTGCTCTACTACTACTACTACTACTTTTCCCTTATCCGCATCTAATGATGCATAGGGCACTGCATTGGTACACCAAGTGCAGTGTATCTTTATAATTTTATTACATGAAAGTAGGATGATCAGTCTTACGTTTTGATCTAGAAAACAGAAAAATCCACATTTAGTAACAAATTTAATTGTTATTTTTATGTCCATTTACCTACCTTTCCTCCCATTTTAGTTTGACTGAAAAATGCCCTACCGATCGCGACTCCCATGTTAACAACGCGGGATCTATGTATGTACATATAAGTACCAAAGTATATCTTAACAATGGAAACGAGCGATCGAAAGCTTTGAACGATAATATTGATACAAATTTCTATAATCAAAGGCGCCATAATGCTTTGCTACAATTCATCCACTATCATAAACATCACAACGCGCGACGCACGTTGGTCCCGGCCGAGGCCCATACAAGCCACTGACTATAAATGCAAATAGTGAATTTTAATTTGCATTTGTTTTTTAAATAATTGATTAATTAATTCAAGAAATGTTTGTAGTTTTATATCTTACTTAGGAAAAAAAAACATTTAGTGTAGTTTAAATTAGATCAATTTACACCTTTTACTCTATTTCGATATTTCAAAGGGGACAATTTCAATATTCCATATTAGTCCCAGTCTAATTACCCTAAAACTAAGCGTTTGCCTTAACTAATTCGGATGTTTTTGATTCTTTTTTTATGTTGTTTAGTGATGTCCAGAAAAGGTTTCATCAAAAGTCCGGATGAATAGGAGGTGAGCTTAAGTCAGGATTTTCAAAAAACTAGAAAAAAATGACTTTTTTTTGTTTTTTCAAAAAAACTCAAAAACTATAGAATTTTTAGTGTTCTATTACTTTGTGTAAGAATTTTTTTGGTTGGGTAAAGCGTTTTCGAGATTTTTTTAAAAAATAAAAAAAAGCCCCAATTTTTTTTCTGTGGGTTTCTAATTTATCTTTTTCGCTCACTAATTTTATTTTTTACCCTTTTTGTGTTAAATAAATCATCTCTAAACAAGAAGCAACATTTAAATGGTTGTTGATATAATAACATATTATAATAATCTAGCTAATTTGCCCAGTAATTTGTATAATAGAGCTGGCGCATGGCGTACACACTCACACTTTTTTTACCGATAACTATTAATTTTCTCACCTCCTATTCATCCGGACTTTTGATGCAACCTTCCCTGGACATCACTAAACAACATAAAAAAATAATCAAAAACATTCGAATTAGTTAAGGCAAAAAACCTAATTTGACTGGCTATATGGAGCATACCAAACATATTTTGCATGGCCTTTTAAATATAATTTTAGAGGTAATTTAATTGACTTTTATTTAATGAAGCTCAATACTTAAAAATACTAATCTCGGTCTTGATTTTTTATTAATTAATGAAAATACTTGATTCAATAATTATCATGATTTCAGTTGAACCTTAACTTATCGCAGAATTTATCACGATGAATGTTTTTGTACATTATAGTGAATATGCACTCGATACTAATGTGTGGTTTTATTGTAATATAATCATATTTTTTAAATTATGCACACCGAGTTTCAACCTATATAAATACCTGCTCGAAAACTTTAATTATTAAAAATTTATTGATATTCCAACAGAGATAGAAACTCTGGAAACGAATTTGGATTATATACGCGTTTACAGGGCTTATGACCTGACATTGGCTGGGTTTAAGTGGCCATTTTATGTATTACAACATTCCACATTCCGCCATAACCATACATCATGACCAATTTCGGAACATCTATTAGTATGAATGATCACAAGTCGTTTCACTTTTAAATGAGATTTCCATATAAGGACATCTCGCTATTTGTCTTCAAGTATTTGTACACATTCAACATTTTATTAATAATTTAATTTACCAGTTAAAGATTTGATTTAATTGCAACCGCATAAATTTGTTATTACTCTAAAATGAGTAGGTATATATTATAATCTTTAAAACGATAAGCAAAAGACTGATGACGAGAAAGAATGTAAAAGATACGGGAGATAGCTGCTGCAAATCGATCTCAGGACTAAAATTACTGAAGAAGTAGAAGAAGAATATTTTTTACAATATGCTTTCTGTTAGATTTTTTCTCGGAAAATGCAATTTCCTCTAGAATTCAAAATTACTTCTTATTATTTCATAGATACTTTATATATTTCCTTTCATAATGCGATATTTCAGGTACATTAGTTTGTAAAATAGATAAGTTTACCATTTAATAAATACATAAGTATTTGACTTTATCTTCGTAAAATATATATTTAATTGGAATCGAAAGATAATTTTGTTTTAATAATTATATAGCGAATCAATTTTTCAATCTTGATGCAAAATTTGATGTACTAGATTTATAGTTCGAAAACGACGTTCTGGGACCATAGTGCGACGATCTCTATCATTAAAAGCCATCTATACCAGGGATGGAGCTATATATATTTGAGAAGGGCCATGTAAAGAAAACTACAAGGGTTCGTTGAAAGTAATAATGACATTTATTATTACTTTTGCAGTTTGCGTCAGAACTACTGGACGTGGACTTGATTTGGGTGGGTGTACGGGAACTGGTGGCCGATCGCTTGGCTTGAAGGTAGTTTGTGGAATCCATATGATCCACATAGGGAGCGGATATGGGATATGATGATATGGATAAAAATAATATTTTGTTGACATTATTATTGGTACGTGTTTTTTTATATTTATGTATAACAATAAAGGAAAAAAAAGTATTTCGATACGGAGACACTGAGGGATCGTAAGGGTAGCGGCATCGTGATTTTCTTTTAACTTGATCTATGCTGTCACCCTCTTAACTTTACTTCACTTGGAAACATTGGAAACATAAAATAAAGTGACTGACAGATATTATGTAATCATCAAGGACTCATACAGTCATATAACAGTCGCGGGTGGAGGTTCTAACAAAGCAAAGCTAATTACATAAAAGATGTCACGTGAGTTTAAAGTAGATACATTTAAATTACAGAGTAATCGTATTTTTTCTTCTTCTAATTGTATACGTTAAAAAAAATTTGGCTCTTTTGTTTTTATGTATAATTAAAAAATGTTTTATTCTAATTCTTTTTTTTCACCTTGTGTGTAATTTGTTATTCATACTTTATGTTACATTTTAATATTATTTATTTGTAAATTTGATTTGATTTTAATTTATAGAAAAACCAACAGCTACCTACACATGATAATAGGAAGTACAATAAATAAACTAACTAACTAACCATCACGACATCCCCGTAGGGGTAGGCAGAGAGGAAAGAACGCCATACTAACTCTGTCCTGACATTCTTCTTTTGCTTCCTCTACATTCATAGCATCTTCTCATGCACATTACGCCGCGATTGTTCCGACATTTTCACATGTTCTCTTTCAAGTACTTGTCGTACTTGGTCATGCCATGTCGCACAATTGCATTTAAACTTCTTTTGGCCGTTCTTTCATCACTTATTCGCTCCACATGACCAAAACATCGTTAAAGCCCTTTTTCTTAATTTTGTCGATGAATGCTTATTCCAGCCTTGCACTCTTACTCTAAATTTTCGACATTTGTACACTATCATACATAGTCCCTTACCACACATTCGCCTGAGAGATCGCATATCAACATCATTCGGTCTACTTTCATCCTTCTTTTTCCAACACCTTTTCCCAATGGACTTGTCTTTTGTCGTTTGTCTTTTTTTCACTGCAAAATACAAACGGAACATTAAATTTCCACAACTATCTTTGAATTCGCCTGTCTAGTTATAATAGGTCACTTGGAAGAAGTTAGAGGAATCCGTATGCTCCAGATAAGGAGCAGATATGGAATAATTAATGATGGAATATTTCACATTGACCCTACAAGAATTGAACCATGCGACCTCTCATGTCGGTAGCCTAACGTGCTAACCACTACAAACACCACGAGGCGGACAACTTTTGTTTTAGTCATAATGTCAGATTTATATGAAAATTTATGCACAGCATTTTGTACTGCTTGTAAAGATTTGCAATTTCAGTTTAAATTATTTTTCTACGCTTTCAATAAAAATCAGTCTAGCGTGATTGAAACATCTAAAGTGTTTTTAAAAAAGAAATTTTCCTAGAATTTCCTATTAATATTCTAGTATATATTTGCAATCAAAATGATAATGATGTTGCGTCAAGGAGAAAAATGGTTGTTTAGAAGTCTAAGCAATATTTGCTCTTTCTAAGAAAACTAATCTGAATCTTTCAGATACAGTTTAAAATTTTGATGGAATAATGATATATACGTTTATTTATTCCTGTTTAAACTTAATAGTGATTTTTTAGTTTGTTAATGTTCTACACACATTTTTAAAACACAATAAATTTTTAAAACCTTCTTACTATGGTTCACAGATAATAATGATTTATTTTAGCTAAATGGATAAGATGGATTTTTCAGGATTTAACCAAATCATTTACAAACAGTCGAACATTATTTCAATAATTATTATACAAATTGTATGTTCCTACTTACCGATATCTCCCTAGTTGTTAGTCTCCATCAACCTAGCTTCGTGTTATTGTTTGTATTATTCAACGCACAAAGTAAATAACTATTGACCATTGATATCCCAACAGAGACACAGAAACTCTGGAAACGAATGTGGATTATCTATGCGTTTACAGGGCTTATGACCTGTCATTGCCTGGTTAATGTATTACAACATTCCCCATTCCGCCCATCATCTGAAAACCATACATGACAAATTTCGTAAGATCTTTTAGTAAGTTATCACAGAATGTTTCACATTTGACGACATTTTTCTCACTGGTGACATCTGTTGAGAAAATTGCTAAGCGTTTGGCAATCAACTTTTTTTTGTTGTGTAGGTAATTAATTAACTCGTATCTTAAAAGATTTCATTCGTGCCACAGATTAAGTAAAATTGCACAAATTTATATTAAAATGCTGTTATCGATTTTGTTTTATTTATGGATAGTATCAATTTGACTATTTACATGATATTTGAAAACAATATGCAAAAAAATAAAATAAAAATGTACCTACGTTTTTTCTGATTCAGTACAAAAAGTAAATTAGATATTTTTATGCCCAAAAAATAAAATGTCCGATTAAATTACAACGTAGTAAAAATTGGATGAAGAATACACATATAAGATTAATTTCTGAAGAGAAAAATGAATTAGATCTAATTCAGTAGTTACAACATAGCTACCGAAAATAAGATCGTATGTAATTATTTAAAAGTATGTAAATTAAAATTGTTTGTAAATAAAATATTTTTTTATACACACGAGATTTATATTTAATGTCCCCCACTGAGTTACATATCGCAATTAAAAAGTAGTTACGCTTGAACATACACAAGAACATAAATGATTTATACATTTTAATAATCTTTGTGTGTCTATGTAAGTACATACATGTTTTTTTTTACAATGTGTTGACAACGCAAACATACGAGTACCTAACGTACCGAACGTAAACTTACCTACCAACATATTTGTATATACAAAATTGTATAGTAGATATTATCGAAAATTTCAATACAATAACGTAACAACCTACATAGTTCTCAGCACACGTCTCTCATGAAACACGAACAATTAATTTTATTGTTTATGGAATCTAATTAAGTTCAGAAAAAAGGTGGATGTAAATTGCATTAAGACAGCGATGGTGCTTGTTAATTCTTATTTTTAGATTGAAACTATTTGTCCAATATAAGATGGATAAGCCTTACTAACTCTAATTTTTCAGAATTTTCCACAATATTATCATAGAAAATAACCGCACATTTTATAATAACAAACTAAAACTTCTACATCAAGTAAACCATAAAGGAGCAAATAAAAATTATCTTATGAGAGATGAAACTTTAACGGAGCAAATATAAATTATCTTATGAAAGATGAAAACCTAAAGGAGCGTTGAAGATGCGCTTAAAGCAGCTACCAATTTTATTAAAAATGAAAAAGATAATGGTAAATTTGTTTGGGTTATTTCCCTGGATATAAGAGGTGCATTTAATCATGCATGGTGGCCTGGCATAATGACAAATCTAAGAAGAAAAGTAATACCGCAAAATATTTACTTTGTATTGAAAAGTTACCTGAAAAAATCGTATAACAGAAATTGAACACTATGGCATTAAAAAGCTCAAAATCATGGTAAGAACTTGTGTTATTTTGTATTTGTGATTTAAAGTATTTTCCATTATATTTGAGGCCACATCAGTAAAGTATCTGTTAAAGTTATTCGCAATCTCTTTTATATCCGTTACTATGGTACCGTCATCTAAAAATTTTTTTTGAGTACTGGATCTTTTCTGACTTCTATTTGAGATTATTTCATTTGTGTGGGACCAGGTTTTTTTAGAATTTGTACTTGCATTTTCTAATAGTTTAGAGTAATAGTCACGTTTTACATGTGTTTATTAACATGTTTTTAAAGTTTTCCTTTAGATTATATTATATTCGTTACGTTTGCTTTCAGTACAAGTAATATTATTCGTCCGGCATAGATTTCAGTATTTTTTAATGACTAAGAAATTTATTTCTATGTTGTATTTTATGACGTGAAATTTCCACGTGTCTCATTAATGAACATAATAATATAAAACTGTGATAAAAAAGTAAGGGTGAAATATTTTTAATTATTAATACGCGGGCTCTTCGATTCAGACAAATCTTTATTTAAAATTGGTAGTAGGTACTGTCACTGACATATGTGTCGAATTTCATGTTGAAATCATTATTTGTCAATAGTTACGCACATCTTTTGTGAACAGCTAGCAAGTTATACAAATAATTCAAAGGCAGAGAAAGTGCTGACGATAAAAATCGCCTTGGACGTCCATCAACGTAAACCGATGAATAACACGTCAAGGAAATGAAAAATTTGGTTTGACATCTCAACAGAAACGAGAAATTTGGAAGGGAATATGGATATCTAGGCGTTTACAGAGGCTTATGACCTGTTATTGGCTGGGTTAAGTGGCCACTTAGTTGTTTAGAAAAAATTGGTGTTCAAGTATGGTCGATTTACCTTGCTGATACTGTAACATTTTATTTGGATTAGTCTAGACTGTTTTGAAAGATGTTTTGTGCTTGAGAAAAATAAAGTCTCGTTTGGTGCCAAAAATCTCATTGCCTGAGAAGAGTGAAATCTCATTTAGTGCATTGGCTCTTCGAGAGAATTCGCACAAAAATTCAACTCATATCATTTCCGAAACCACCGTATTCGCCTGATTTAGCACCGTGTGACTTTTTAGCTATTCCCTTAGCTCAAGAAACTGCTCCGAGGACACCGCTACGACACGATTGAGGAGATAAGAACAATATTGCTGCGTGCTTTAAAGGCCGCGCCATTCCGAAAATCTACTTCAACAATTGTTTCGAGGATTAGAAAAAACGTTGACATTTGTGTATTGTATCGAGAGGG
>JAGVSP010006484.1:0-25578 GCA_022494985.1 Micrasema minimum
ATTCCTTACTGTAAATTAGTTAAAATGTTAGTTTGCTCCCACTAGTAGATTCATTCATACTCGCCCAATTTGTTTTTTATTGATAATAATATTTACAGAATCCGCAGCCCTAGTTTATTCGATAATGGTATCAGAAGGAATTTGTCTCTAAATTGAATCGCGAGATTGGAAACTTTCCGATCTACGCTAGCTACTTAACTTCACTGATTAGTTTATAAATTTCACTGATTAGTTTGTATTAGCATCCTGTGGCATGAATGAAAGTGTAAAAGAATGTTTGGATCAAGATAACTGGGATAACAATTTAATTTGGTTAATGACGATTTAGTTTCCCCACAAAGTTAGGAGTATATTTTGTAAAATTTAGTAGAAATGGCTATCTCTGTAATGTAAATTCTATTTATTATTAAACAATTTTGTTAACCTCAAAATATGGAGTTGTCATTCTGTTCAATGCCCAGTTCCCGAGAGTACAAAAGTGGAAGAGAGGCTTAGGAGACAAGGGACCTAAGTCTCACATTTTATTTTGGAGCATTTAGTATGGTTTGCTTTCTCAACTGAATTAGCCGGTGGACGGGAGAACGGGTGGTGTTGAGAAGGGGCTTAAGTCAGTTTCGGAATTATAAAATGGTTTTTAATATTTTATTTCTTCTCACCAAAACGGTGGGGAAGCTAATTTTCCCTTTAGTCCCGACGCAACAGCTATCACCTTCTCACACCCCATTCTCCGCGTCACAACGTACTATGTGGCTTAGCCAGCCGAAACGCTTTTGCCGGATGACAGTAGATACCAAGTAATACATTAAATACACAATATTAATTTAAGAAAAATTTCATACCCATTGGAATGCCGACAGTATCGCTATCTTCACCAGCATCCGCATCCATACTGTACATGAAGGCTTTGTCCATCAGAGGTGGCGGGGTAGGAGAAGGAGTAATCTGAGAGTTGAATATTTCAGGGAATCCGGCGTCCGTTAAGTATCGATCAAGAGCTTCCAGATCTGACAAAAGCCTGGAATACAGTAAAAGTAGTTCCATAACTGCGCAGGACTCCAGCCACTTACTCACTTCTCTACAGGAGAATATAACACTATCATCGTATACCTGGTGGGCACTACAGGAGCGTCGGAGGCCGCTGGTCCCGCGGGGTCAGCTGGGCGCGCCACCACCAGTCTCACGTGGGTTCCGCTCCTGCGCAGTACTCCAGCCACTTGCTCTGACACCATTTCTACTAGCACCACCTACAAAATCATTATTTATTTCATTACTAGCTACTAAAAAAAAAACCTTTGAATAATAATAAATTTAATATTTACAGCCAAATACGTCAGTACAACTAGGTATGCCAAAAATTACATAATATTGCATGAATATTATTATGATGTATCACTCGACATCGGGTGCTTTTCATAATATAGAATAGAATATTATAAATGAACTCACATCTCCAATTTGTAAAATATGATCCCCAGACTTAAGTCGACCATCTCTATCAGCAACACCACCGGGTAATATTGTCTTCACAATCACACCACTTGTGCGAGCTCCGATTATGCCTAAAAAAGTTTATTAGAAAAACATCACTTTTACTTATGATCACAGTTTACTATTGTTAATTAATAATCTGTTTATGCTCCACAATGATAATTAATTTCTATTATAAACAATATTTAAAAATAAAAATAAATGTTTTTATCAAGGATGTAAAATTAGGTTTTTATTCATATCATTGTACATTGACTAGTATTACAGGTTGTCTTTGGGAATAGAGACACCACAGTTGTGATTTATAGATTATTTACTTACCAAATCCTAATCCTGTTCCATCATTAACAAGATGAATGGCTTCAACCTGCGCCCAGTCTGACGGAAGAAGGGGCGGGGGTGAAGCGGGGAGGGGAGGAGGAGCTCCATCTTCTTCTGTTGCTCCTCCCCGTGCTACCACCAGCTCCACGAGACCCCGAGCCTGCTGCAATATGCTGATTGCCTATAAGACAATCATTTATATGATTACTTCAACTAAATCACTGTAGTTTATGTAAGCAACATACTAAAAGATCAGCGATTGAAGCTAATAAATAAATTATAAAACGGGTTGTGATCTAGTGGTAGAGACGAGGAATCCGGATTGGAATTTCTAGGTTCGAATCCCACTCTAGCACAACATGTTTTTTGGCAAAGTTATTTCCAACTATTTGAAAGCAGCCCCAAAATTGAAATATTTGAGTATATCGTTAGAACTCAAATATTTCTTTTTATTTAAATAAAATAATTAAAAACTAGAAGGAAATTTAAAATTATCAGACTATTCTAATGAATCAAAATATGCATTGCTTCTATTTTTATGCGGTGTATCCAGTCGCAATTTGCAAATCTGAAATATGATAAAATTAGACAAAAATTCAATAAAGAAAACATAATCTAGATTTAGGAATAAGTAGGACTAGATAACATCGGACTTGTTTTTCCAATATTCTGAAAAATTCGTAAGATCTTATTTTCATTATCATATAATCAGGGTTTTGTAAAATATTCAGAACCAGGCCAACCTGCTGATGGGATATGTTGGTATCGATGGCAGCGCTGTCCATTCCAAGAATCCTGTCCCCTCCTGCACATTGTAGGCCAAGCTATGGGGAGGAGATAACTGGGGGACTCTCTGCTCTTCCTCGCCATCCAAACCTCCGTACAGGCCCCTGGTTTGCAAAGCCAACTCTCCTAAATCAAAAGTAAACAAACAGTGTCAGCTTTAAGCTTCAATTATTTTGGAATGTCTATGCTGTAGTAGTAGCATGATGTTAAGCTATATACGTGAGGTTGCTGGTACAATATCCGTCGGGTCATTATGAAATATTCATTCAATGTGATTTTTCACATAAATATTTCATATCATGATACCTTGGACTGGCACTGTAGCGTAAGACTGATCATCTTGCCTTCATGTAATAAATTATCAAAAAACATTGCACATACGATGTGAAAAAAACCATTCTATCTTTTATTTTTTTATTTATTAAGCATAAATAATTTTTCTTAACATTACACAATATTATCTGATGTTTTTAGCAAATAATTAGACTTAAATAAACTATGGTATTGGGATATGAGACACTTAAACCGTTAGTTCAGTGTCTCAACAGTTAAGTGACTTACTGTCTAAATGTCCCCCGCATATACCCAACTATTTCACTTCTACAACTAGTCGGTCGATAGTTTGTGGCGTCTTGCTCACTCGCGTACTAGTTGAGTATGTGATGTAATGCATCAGAAATTCATTTAGAGTGTACCGGTCTACCTTACGGCAAATTTTAAAAGAAGAAAAAGCAAAATGAAATCATTGACATCGTTTTTCGAACTCAAAAAAAAAAACTATTTTCAAGACGACGTATAAATTCACGGGATACTTGAAAATGGTCATGGATGGACTTTTTGGAGTAAGGCTTTCCTCGGGTTACATCATTTTAATCTGTGTATTTATTCTAGTTATTAAATCGTATTAACTTTGTAATTTTCTAAAATGTTTTAAAATACACTGTAAATTCATTTCAAAATCTGCTTATAGCCATTTCAAGAGCAATAAAAAAATAACACCATAAAAAGTGCCTCTATGTTGAAAACAAAATAAAATAAATTTGACAGAAAAGTCGGTGAGTGGTTTTGTACAAATTTTTATTAAAATAATATTAAAATAAATTTATTTTATCAATAAGTAAGTAGGTATTTTTATCCGTAATATATTTCATTGATTTATTTCAGATATGTACATGTTACCCATTGCTGTAAATTGCTAAAACAAATAGTTAAAGTTACTAAACACATACTGACCTGCTGGAGTTATATCGAAGTCACCGGGTAAGATAGACGGGTGGTGAGATATCTGGATGGAAAGTAACTCCAAGGAATCTTGAAGAGTAACTATGCTTCGAAATACCGGATTGTCTAGAAGACCCAGTATCAAAGCAAAGTCTTCAGCCGTTGCGCCCTGAAAAAATATAATCGACATCTGAACAAAATTTTGTTTTATAAGAAGAAATGAACGCAGTCTTATATTTGCACATATTTCAATTAGTGAATACTAATTTCAATGAAACCTAAGTGGCTTGTGCTTGAAAATAGGAATCAAGCCGTGGAGAAGTGAAGATTTGAACTGGCCATCTCTGGACTCAAAGATACTGGGTCACCATCAACAGAAGCGTGTTAGTTTTGTCTTATTTTTTAAAAAATGTATTAATAAATAAATCATTAAAAAAATAAGACGATATAAACACGTTTCTGATTGAAAATCATTGCTCTAGTGCTAAATTCCAGTGAGCAAATCGAGGACTGCGATTGTATGGAGAAAGGCCACGGGTCACGTGACAGCCATTCCTCTTAATGTGAAAACTAAAGATAGTGTTTTAATAATTCACTAAATGGCTTCAATGAAGTATTTAAAACAATGCGTAGTCATGAGATTTATCTTGAATCTTGACACACCTTGTAATAGTAAATAGTTAACACTGGTTGTTAAAAAATTTCTTACCTGAAGTTTTGGATCATCGCTCTGATCAACAGCAGTCTTAATCGCTTCTAACTGTTGAAGCGCACTCGATATTTCAGAATTCAAATGCATCTTTAGCCTGTAGCCCTGTAAGCATACAACTTTAGTACTGACATCAATAAATATATGTAACTTAATTTACTGGAAAATTACTGAACCGTATAACCTTACCTAAAATGATATTTTTTAGAATAAGGCGAAACTACAAAAAATCCATCTAAAGCAAATAAGGATACATTACTGTACTAAATAAAAAATATATTGTTTCTCTATAATACTCCACCTAAAAACATGACACCAAGTCAATGTTTTGTTTAGGGAGACATGTAGAAATTCTGTTAGTATAATGAGTTTTTCAACTTACGGACAAGTTTATAGTAGTCGGAAGCTATCTCTTAGTGTGAATATTATAATATTCTTAACTTACTTTGGTGTAAAAATATATTGAATATTGAAAAATTAACGAAAAAGAAATGGAACCTGTCAATGCTGTCAATGCTGTCAATTGCTGTCAATTATGGTTTTGAATAGTGATGCGCATAATCAAAAATCAAACTATCAGAGATAATATATTATAGTACCGACTAATATTATATTCGACCAGTATATTTGACTATTCAGATTATTAGTAGCAAAGATATAAAATATTATATTATTAGACCAAATTATTCGATTATATGCCGAATGGTCGATTGTAATAATCGAATAATAGATGGTCAAACGCATAATCGCTTTTCAGAAATAACCGATTGAGTTTTTTTTACTGGCTGATAAATGGAAAGGACTGAAAAATAAAGGAAACATCTGACCACGTCTGATGTCACTCCTTGCGCAGAGAGAGATATAGAAGTGCTTCACTTCGAGTCTAATGATGGCACTGACATTTTCTTTCTACTACAATCAAAACATGATTATCCGTAGTTCCAGTACCAAATATACTTTGCGCTTTATATTTCCGTATAAAGCGAAACGCAGTTTAAAACAGCGTTGTCCAATTGGCAAACTGCATATATAAAAACTATGCAGTTTTCTGTTCCATGTAAAGTACGCATTAGTTTTTTTTTTTTAATTCACTGCTTAATTTTGGGAATTCGTGTCATTTTCAAATACTAAACTATCTCTTCAATAGGAATAATATTTCAGCTGAAAACGAGGATGTTGGATGTAAATAATAAAAATTGAAAAAAAAATTAATAATAACCCTTAAATTTTGGTTAGTCATAAATTATTTTTTATCAAAAAACCTACCATGAATTATTTGATTATCAAAATAATGGAATAAGCGCATCCCTAGTTCGGAGCGTACAAATACACCATAGACAAAGACAATCAAGAAAAAGAATTGTGAATGCGTACAAATGGGCTGTTTTCTGGGCATGTTCAACCAAAATCCGCCAGGAGGCGCCAGTAGAGTGAAGGTCTAACTCGCGCCAAATGTCAAGTAAACCCAAAATTTCTAGCCATTTTTAACCTTATTCGTGCTCGCTCGTCGTCTCAGTTTGTGCAATTTTACTTCGTTTGGATCATTCTCTATCCTCAAAATGGACAAAGATTACGGAAATTGGACATTGATTCAATTAAAGCAAGAACTAAAGCGCCGGAACGCCAAAGTATGCGGTAAAAAAGCTGTACTTGTAACGAG
Organism: Micrasema minimum; assembly: GCA_022494985.1. Taxonomy (NCBI): domain Eukaryota; kingdom Metazoa; phylum Arthropoda; class Insecta; order Trichoptera; family Brachycentridae; genus Micrasema; species Micrasema minimum. The sequence continues at coordinate 6,186 of JAGVSP010006484.1, forward strand.
GTTAGTAAAAGTTATTACTTAGATGTGTTTGATAGATATAATATGACTACATTTGGACTAAATAAAAATATTACCATAATATAACACGTAAATAATTCATCATTATTGTATTAAATCTAATTTTCAATCGAAGAAGATTACTCATGAGGGCTCCTCAGATAATACACGAAGTTACAGAATAACATTTTATTCTTAGGTTATTTTCCTTGTAATCAGTCCTTTGTATTAACTACCTATGAACGTTCAAAGCTAATAATTTATTTCTTTCTTACAGGCTGCAAGACTATGACAATAATTTTAATTTTAATCAAAATCTACTCGTGGAAAATACCTACGTAATGTCGGTGCCCAATTCGCGGTATTTTCAAGACACGAGTGCATTTGTTTGGCTGCCAGACATGACCCAAGATTCCCTCGATCGTTTCGGTATTTCATGTGAAAAAAATATAACTAAATCTGTCAATATGTATGCCGAAAAATACTTATTGACATTAAGAAGTACCTGTCAAGGCAATGTAGCCTATGTTCTAGGAAGATGTGCTTCTGAGTACAGAAAACATGTTGTTTATTTTGTACATGTTAAATATATTGAGGATACAGTCCTTGAATGTCAATGTGAGTGTGCTGCTGGTGTTGGTCCCAATGCTCGGTGCAAGCATGTTTTTGTAATTCTTAATGCAATTGTAGATTTCAGCAAGCACAAAAAAGTGATACTACAAGAAAGTTGCACCAGTGTTTTACAAAATTTTCACACGCAAAAAAATATCACGGTGCTCCTATCGAAGCTCAGGATTTGTGTTAAAGAAAGGGAGAAAATCGCAACTTCTTCTTAATGATTTTGACCCGCGACCCGAGAATTCAAGGAACTCCAGCAGCTATAATTCTGATTCGGAATATGACTGTTGGATTTGCTGCGAACAATCCTACGTTTAGGCATATGCCGATAATGGAAATTGTTCCTCCGGCAGATAAATATGCTGCTGTTCACGACCACAATTATGACAAACAGACAGTAGAAGATCTATTTTTAGATACATATAAAAAATCGAAATTTGAGATTTCTGCAATAGAGAATGCAACAAGATGTCCGGCTGGTGAGACCCTGTGGAAAATCGAGAGATGTTTGAGACTCCAAAGTTCTAATTTTGGCAGAATTTGTAGGAGAACAGACAAAACCGATAGCAGGAAATTGGCCGAGTCCTACTTACTTTCAGCATGCATAAAAACTCCAGCAGTCAACCATGGGTTAAAGTTTGAAGCTGTAGCTATAAAAAAATTTGAAGAGCAAACAAATATTGTCACTAGTCCATGTGGAATATTTGTTCACCCAGAACACTGGAAATAAAATGCCATTCACAGCCAAAGACAGTTTAGTAACAGTAGAAAACTGTTCTTATTTATATCTGTGTGGAACACTCCGGTGAACTCGCTTTAGTTAAGGACCATAAGTTATTACTACCAAATTCAGGGGCAATTACTTTGTTCCCGGAGAATTAAAGCATATTTGGCTGTATTTACTTTTAAAGATTTTAAATATTAATTATGTGTTGATAGAAGATGAAGTCTTCATAGAATGCATGCTAAAAAAATTAATTTATTTTTATAATACTTTTTTCAAACAAGCTCTACTAAATAAAACATGTTTACCATAACTTTGATAATTTTTTCTAAATTGTATTCAATTTCATTAATTTTACTGTATTTGATAGTTATATAAGAGACTAATGTAGTTTATAAGAACTAATATATAGTATCAATATTTCATATATTTATATCGAATATAAATTAATATTTCATAATATCAATATTTCACGACATTTTTCATTACATTTACTTTGTTCATTGATTATTGTTTTTACCTTGCTCTCTAACTTATGTTTTATTTTATACTTATGTTCTAAATGCTTGGGTATTGATAATAATGTTTGTCTTGTAAAAGCCCTCTGGGTGTGTATAAATAAATATTAAATGTTTATATAGAAATGTTATTGTATAGGTATTAAATTTGTTAAAATGTATAGAATAAAATATGTATAAAGAATAACTATAAAAATGTGTCATGTTAGGACAAGAATAGTTTTAAATAAATTAGTGTATTGTTAATAATTAGTCTTTGTATTACAATTGCGTTGTATTAAAAAATTACAATTGCTTTATTTACTTATGTACAACTAAATAAATATAATAAAAAAATCAACACAAACCGTTTTTTAACATCAAAGTAATTTATTATTGCTTTATTATTCAGAAAGAATCGACAAGTTAATAAATGTCCCCCTCTAGGTGCAGTGGTAAACGCGTTTAGGCTACAACACATAAAGTCGCGGGTTCAATTCCCGATGGTAAATAATGGAAAGTAGTTTTTAGTTACAAAGCAATCAATTATTAATTATAGTAGACCTAAAATTTGCCAGCAAGCTGCACACAAATATTATGTCTCCAGATAATATTACCTCTGTTAAATTTCATTGGGTTTTGTAAAATTTTATACGTTTTCATTAAGCCTATTAATCTTTCGATGTGCACTCTCTTGCTTGAAATTTTTCTGTCATTTTCTAAAACGGCGCTGCTGATTCTATTGGACTTCTTAAAAAAAGTAGGTATGTTTATGGTTACACCGAATGGTGCAAAAATATCTTGGACATTGAATCCTTTGTCAGCCATAATGGCATCACCAACATCACAGAGGGATGTCAGACGACTTCTTTCGACGATCTGTCGATCACTCGCAGAGCCAGCATAACTGGGGGATACATAGTTTATAAGGCCGCTTGTAGAGTAGCACCAATAAGAACCTTAACGGTATTTCTATTTTTGTATGTAGAAAATGAGTGCAGCCTGCTGCGCAGTTTGGCAGAGCAGGCTTTTAATGGGACATTCAGTGCCATCGATTATCATTCTGGTTTTTGGGTACTTATCAAAAAAATCTTTGGAGGAAAAAAAAACTTACCATATTCTTGGACGTCACAAATGTCAAGTTCTTTCCATTGCAAAGACATTAAATTTAACCCAGGATTTATAAATATATTTGACACATCCTTAATATCTATTAAGTACGCCACATGTGTGATATTTCAAAAAATGTTTTATGCGTTCGAAGTATAATTAATGTTAAGAAAAATTGTTCAAACGGATTAACTTTAGGGGGTGGAGAGTACCATAGAAATATTTCAAAGCAGCTGAAGCTTTACCTAGGGTCTGAAACACATAAACTACTTTTTCATAACACTCCAAACCTGTGAAGAAATGAATGGATGCTGGGTCATATTTTATATGACATGATGCTAAACACACTACAAGCTTGTTGTTTGACACGAAGAATCAATAGTTTTGCAATCAATCACTGGGGTTTGAGTGCAACAATCAACCATTGATGGATCCAGACAATACCTGTAACTTCTGCACCAATGTCTGTAGTGTTTGCAATTTCATTGGAAATATAATTAACAACTTTCTCTTCTTCGCTGTCACGGTTTTAATTTTTTAGAACGGTCGTGAAGCCTCTTTCTTCTGTTAGTAATTTCAGTTTTTTCTTCTTGAGTCCAGTAATAAAAACTGAAGGCCACTATTCCTTTCTTCAGCCGTTGGATTGCAGAAATTAGTTCCATCTGTAATTAAATGAATTTCTATAGTGTTTATTACTGTGAATATATATGTGTTGTCAACTACCTATTTACTTAAACATTAGAAGACAAATGTTTTCTTTTTAATATGATTCAAAAATAACTCAAATACCTTAATAAAACTGGTACGTTAATTATATACCAATCATACATATTATACCTAATTGTATTCTTTCGGATGACTGTATTTGTATATTTAGTGCAATATTTACTTACGGTACCCTGCTCTCCACACAATAATCTATATTATTGAAATGTGCTTTGCAAACAACGGAACTAGAAGATGGCCTCCATTTATCCCTTTTGACTGCGAGTAATCCATTTCAATTTGGTTTCTTTATCTTTAGGAAATCGATGCCCGCCGGTATTATTACACATTGGTACGCATAACAATAAGTAGAAGGCATTTCGTTTCGTTATTTTGTATGCGATTTAGGTTATTGTTATATATATGTTGACAGTTACCACTTAGACCTGCACTCCTTAGTCTGACACCTTGCGGTTTAGAAAAATGCGATCAAACAGCCCATTACAAATAAATGCAAAAAAATCAATGTTAGAAAAATAAATAGCAGGAAGAATGTAAATATTCCGAAGCTACAAACATAAGCTGTGAATACGGTTCGCTGCATGTATCGGGTATGCCAGAGACATTTTGAGGCTAGGTTCATCGAAGGCGATCGTGGCCTATGGAGCTATGCCTACATTATTTACTGCTGAAGAAATTGAAAGGGAAGCTTGTGTAGTGCTACATTCCAATGGGAATATTAATGACTACGTATTGTATCAAAAACAGGCCGTGGTTACCGTGTTTTATCTGCTAGAGAACATATATTTTTATTTTAATAAATTCATATTATAAATATTGAATAACATGTCTGTCAAAATAAAATATTATATTTCTTACAGTACATATATTTTTTCATTTGGCCTCCTTTTTTTGTCCTGTTACCCGCTTTGTTGTATTGTTCTAAAGCGATTCTGTGATTTTACAGGTGAAGCGTTCCGTTTAAAAAAATTCTGCAACGAATTCATTTGATATTTTATAAACATGGAATTTGCCAGTAAAGTATTAAATAAATTTTCCATAATTTTTGGCTACCAAAAACATTTCTAAACACTTCACCCATTCGTCACACAATTGTTCTTACAGCATTTAGCAACAACGTAATAAATTATTGAAATACAGGACCTAAAAAATAATTCGGCGGTATCCTTTTGGAATCTCCCGCGGTTTCTATTTTTTCATGCATTAGTTAGCGCCACTTTGAAGTATAATTTTGATTTGTGGTTACAAGCTCCAATCTGTGGTTGGCCGTAGGGACGTCGAAAGTCCCAAAATATATCGATATATTTTTCAAATATCGATATAGACACCGATATTTAAAAAAAATATATATCGGTACGATATTTGTAAGAGATTTTTTTTTGCATATTTAGCCTGATCGAGCTTGAATAGGCTAAATGTACCTACTACTAGTAGTAAAATATCGATATATCGGTGCAAACTATCAATAAAAGTACCTACTTACGTACAATTTTTCGTTAGTTTGTCTGAAAAAAATATCGATTTTTATACCTTTTCGATACTTGGAATTTGAAATCGATATATCGAAACATAAAAATATCGCTCAAAAATATCGATATATCGAATTAAAACAATATAGATAATTTTTTTCGAGATCCCCTAGTGGCAGTCAAGTGAGTAAACCTCGAGGACGAAAAAGACAAATTAAATGTTTGTGGTATTATTTATCTGCGCCAGTATATGTATAATAATCTGTGTCTGCGCCTCTGCGGCTGATTTTTGACAGTGGATTTTTGTTTTTTATTTGACGTCTCTGACATTTGACCCGATGTGACCTTACGTCATAATTAAATTGATTCATTTCGTATCAGCCATCAGCCATATAAACGTGACGTTTAGCTTGATTCTGAAATTGCGTACTTGATTGACACCCATTAGTCTGTACTTACATATTTTAAATAAAATAATACAGTGTAAATTTAATATTCTGTTAAGTATTTACGTACCAATGTGGTCTTTTTTGTGTTTATTTATTAGCATTTGTTTTTAAGTATTCAAAGAATTGAGTGTGTAAAAAAAAAGTTATGAAGAGTACTACCAAGAAGGTGTTACGGTCATATCTAGAGGAGAGATGGCAGGATTGCATTACCGAAATGGAGACCTCGGTTCACATGTATAAATTGGCACACACAGCAATATCAGATTGTCGCATTAAGTGCCAGAATGAACCATTTAAGCCGATGGTACAAAAAGACATTGATGATTTGCAGTATTATGAAAAAATGGTTAAAAAAACACATGTGTGTTTTCTTAAATGTAAAGGAAACGTTACCCCAATGTAGTGTTTGATTTTCCTTTAGATACATCATCCATGAAACGAATGGAGGAGTTAACTCCAATATTCATATTTGCATATTTGTTATTTTAATAAAAATCTTCTTCAAAAGCTGCATCTGCAGCCTTTACTTACCTAGTGCGAAACCCAGATGACCAAACTATGAAGTCCAATTTGGAGTATTATTTGACTTTACTGAAGTGGATTCTAATGAGATAACAGATTACGAATCTGAAGAGTTTCTTCCGTTGTACATACATGGTATGAATGCTTAAACAATAATGAGGATTGGGAAAGTGTAATAGTTTACATGGAAGAATCTCTCAAGGCTTACTTTGTACTGAACAACGGCTGCAGAGCTCTGTGTGTGAGGGATCATTCGACCAGGGATGGTTACCTGACTTCACTTCATCACGTTGCCAACCACTTTACATTCTGTCTCAAGTGCAAGCAGCAGTGGTGCACAAAAACTGAAGATGATGAATGCTTTAAAGGGTAAAGAACTATTAGCCGACCAATATAATTATTTGCAAATGGCTTACAACAAATATGAACAGAATCAGTGAATCATGCAAATGTGTGGCAAGTTTATCTTCGTGTGTATCCTTCGGATGAAACTATGCTGGAAATTAAATCTATTTTAGTTAGCAAATTTGCCGACCCTGCAGAATTTATCCCAAGGCCGGAAAATAGTTAATTATTTATTGCGAGAAGATTATGAAAACAAATTGCTACAATTCATTAACCGTCATTTACTGCGGAATTTGTTGTATAGAGAAGAAAGAAAAGAAACAAGAGGGAATTTCATTTACCAATGATATTTAGGATAAAAATACACATTATACTTTCACTACACATAAGAAAAACTTTTGTTTCTTATCAATACCTAAGAATTTGAGAGTTCTGAATGATATTGCATACTTACTTAGTAATATACTTAAGTAAAAGTTTTATTTTTATTGTGTATTTTAAGTGATAATTTGTGCCATATTGAATGATAATTTATTATATTCTAAAAAGAATAAACTTTTTAGTATGCCCAATAAACTAAATATTGTTTATATTATTGCCATTCAACAAAAATAGTTGTACATCTAACATAAACTTAGGCAAACTTTTGTATCTCCTAATAAAATAAACTTTTTACTGATTCATACTCATCGTTTTTACGTTATTTGTTTGTTTATAATTGCATCCACCTGTGTTAATTTTTCAGGTTTACTTATGTTAGTAGTAAATTGCAAAACAGGCTCGCTTTTCAGCTTGAAAACCACACTAAATATCGACGCCTCCTCTACGTAAATATCGTAACCCACAAAATGCGATTTTACAGGAGGAGCATTTGAAAATAATTTCGTTTCATATGCATTGGTTGTAGATACGACAAATTACGCCCCAAAAAGCCCTTATTATTGGCCAATATAATTTTTTTGTTTGGTGTAAATTTAAAGATATAGTTAAAATACAGACGAAATCCACCAAAAACATAAAATCGACGATTCTGGTGGGTTAACGACATTATACGTAGTAGGCGTCGAAATTATATTAGTTGACCACAATTTTTTAAATATAAAAATAAACCTTTAACTTTATTCTGCTACGCACCTTACTTCGTATATTACTCATTAGACGCAAAGCAAACCGGCTGACTATTAAAACAATCATGACTTTTCTCTTAATTTCTCCAAGGGGTAGGCTGAGAGGATTAGTAAACCTACCACACACTTTGCTTGTTTCTCCACTATTCATACAATCTTCTCATGCATGCGGCCGATTATTCCTAATTTTCACTATCGACCACTTTCAAGTATTTGTTTTACCTGATCATGCCATAATATCCTCAGCCTTCCCCAACTTCTACACCCAGGCACACTCCATCATAGAAACTTTTAGTCGTTGATTTTCATCATTCATTACATTGTTTAAGAAATTTAAAAATCGAATGTTACAAAATCTCTGACAAATTAATTGAATACATCTTGGGCATTGGATTTACACCTAAAGTATCAAAGTAAATTATTCTTAGAATTTTCTAAAGTTAGTTCTATTAGTAGCCCATGTCCCACAATTATTTCCTACATTGGTACATACTGTTAGGTAATGGGTACGGGTCTGAGAATCAACTTTGTAAAACAAATATAGTCATCATTGTCAAATAAAATGAGCCACATTTGTCACGGAATATAAACTGGTAAAATAAAAACAAAAATAATAGAAATGATTACACTTTATTCTCATATAATGTTTACGCAACAGTAATGTATAAACTATGTAGAAATTTTTAAGTTTTACCATCTAAATGGAGTATAAATAAAAATATAAAAAAATCATTCCCTGTTGAACCAATAAAGAACAAATGAAAATTAAAGAGAATAAATATAATGCCAAAACAAATCGGCAGAACAAAAGCTGTTGGTTTTTAATAACATGTCTAACATGGTAATTTTTTTTTATAAAAATAAAATCTTTCTTACTTTACGCCTTCGTTCCTAAATTAATTTATACCAGTAATCGAAATAATCTTCATAAAATTTATTGGATTCTTGAATATTAAGATTATGTTAAAAAAAACTAAATGCAACAGGTACATACATATAATAAATCATTCTCTTATGAGTCAACAGTTTAAGTCTTCGTTTTTAATAAATGCCCTTCCAAGAACTCTGAAGAGTTTATCATGATCAATAGTGTTGTCAAACTGCTTTCGTAACAAATGTAACATTGGTTTTTTCATTTTACCACCCCTTTCAGGGAGGAAGGGGGACCCTCCATGTTGCTATTCCTCAAACTCAAGAGCAATTTCGCATCAACGAAGCAGCTTATTTTCAGTTAATATACGTTTCTTGTATCTACTATGGCCTTATGAGAAATTAATAAATGTTATTGACAACGAAGTTTAACAACAAAACATAAACCACATTCAGTGCACAGGGTATGCACGTTGAGATATCTCTGTGTGAGAAATAAAATGATCATAAAATCCGCTTTCTCTAATAATTTCAAGATGGGCACTTAGGCACATGTGTATTTACCATTATGAAGGATCCGGAATAATTACTCCCCGCTTTTTATCATACAGCTTTCACCACTGTTTTTGTTTCGTTTTCGTTTTCTCTTTGATTTGGAAAAGAACGCCCGAATTGTTTCCAGTCATTTCTAGAGACTTTTAAGATAAAAGTATTTTATTCTTGAGTATTGTTACTATTAGACTGTAGTTTCTGGATTATGTGGTGACCTTACTAAAAGTTAAAAGGTCTTGTTCCTTTATTGTAACTGATTTTTTTCCTTTTAATGATGATTTCTAGATTCCCCTGCTTTTTTGTCATTTTACATATTTTTACTACTGACGTGAAGAAGATTGTTCCGACTTGTTTTTAGAATTAAATTCGTTAATAAATACCATCCTCCCTCTACAAATTGGCATATCTTATACAAATCACAGAGTTCAGATACGAATCCTAAAGGTTTATTTTCTTTTGTACAAAGAAGTCACATTCCTATCGGAACAATATGTTCCTTGAATTCGAGTAACTTGATGCATAAAACCTATTTCTAACATAAAGTGCAAAATTTCTATTATCATTTGAGCTGTATTTCGGTTAATAACGATTGTGAAGTAAAAGTCCAGAAGAGCAATAATTTGAACAGGTAATTTTGAATTTATATATAAAGTTGCATTTCAAGATATGTCTCTTCTAAACAGGCAAAATCTTTAAACATGGCATTGCATCCTGGACAAGCTAAATACTGCTTGAGGTCCTGATGTATATTAGATGGCCTCTTAAAATGTTGTGTTATATTATTTTTTGGATACCAGCCTTTAGAGAACAAGGTATACATTGATAAAAAGCATCCCCAGAACAATAACTACTTAAATTGTGAACACTACTTAAATGATACTTTAAGAGCGATAGCAGTAAAACTTGCAATGGACACTATAGTAAACACTTGAAAACTACCTTTAGTATGTATTTTTAATGTAATGATTTTTCAGAAGATTGATCCTCATAACATTTAACAGTGTGGCAACAAAGCAATTAGTAGTCATAACATTTAGCAAAATGGGTAAACAAGTGTTGTAAGACAGATGTACATGCAAACTCCGGAAATTGCTGTGTTTAACATAATAACCACATCAGGAATAAAATAGGAGCATTTTGTTAAATGGATTCCTTTGATGAGTCAATAAATGAGCTACATTATTGGGCCAATTGTAAGAAGCATGTACTAAAAAACAAGTATTGTTCTTATGATCTAATGTTTGAAAGTGGTACAATCTATTCATTGTTTATAGACTTGAACTTTTATAGGATAACTTTCGTAACAAATCAGACACTTGTAACTATTAATTGGATCGAGTGCTTGATAGAAAATTCAATCAGAGATAAGCGTTTGGCAATCTATCAATGATAATGAGATTCTTTGAACATCATTTACTTGACTTACATAGGTAAAAAAAAAAAAAAAAAAAAAAAAAATAAAAAAAAAAAAAAAAAAAAAAAAAAAAAAGAAAAAAAAAAGAAAAAAAAAAAAGAATTATTGTCACTAGCCGACATGATCATCTTCTAATGCGGTCGGATTGTTGAAAACATCACTCAGATACTTTGTTGCTTCATCAAATGATTAGTCCATTTTTGCTACTAAGGATTCTAATGATGTATTTTTCCATTCGATTCTGGAATCTGGAGGACACTTTGTATTTTTCGATAAAGAATTTCTAAATATTTCTGTAAATCCAACGATGATATTTCCGGGTCATCACCTAAGCTACCAGAATTAAAGAATACTTAAGGGGCAAGGGAAAACTTTTGAATGTCGGACAAGGTTTAATGTTGGTAATTTGGTTATGTACATGTGACCGTAAATGAGATAAATAGGTTACACCTGTTATTTTAAAATATCTCAGTAATTTGCAAAACTCTGCAGGAATTTAACTATCAATGAGACAGCTTCGTATAATGTGAAATATTCGATAATCTAAACTTTATGCATAAATCTGAAAATAAAAAATAGAAAAATAATTATTCTGTGTCCCAAACAGTTAAACATAGTTTCGCTAGACCAAAAAAAACCAATCGAAATACTTTACTTATCTCCGCAATCTAAGCACCACAAAGTGTTTCTTGTTGAATAACCAAGTATCAGCGGGATAAAACGTAACTATCCAAGGGTTTTGGTAATATCAGTCACTTACCAAGCTCTGGCATATAAACAGTCTGGTCCACCTAACAGCTCTCAGAAAATGATTTGAATACATACCCAATTAAAACCTTGCTTGTCTAGTTAGAGAATAATCAAAACGGTTGCGAACTCGAGAAAGCGAGGAGGTTTTTTATGAGAAACAAGTCTATTTGTAAACTCCTTAGATTGAAATTCATAACCTTTTTTATACAAGAGAATTGCTTTTAAAATATTCTATTTGATATTTAAATATATAAAAAAAATACCCATCTATAACCTACGTATATATATTCGCTTTATGTAAATAGCAATTTGATTACAAAATTATTTAAAAAAAATACCTATCTTAACCTACTGTATTAAATTTTCGCTTCTAAATAGCTATTTGATTTTAAATTATTTAAAAAATATATCTTATCTTTACGCATACTGTATAAATTTCGCTTTTAAACAGCTATTTGATTTTAAATTTTAATCTCATCATCAATCATATACCATATCCGCTCCCTATGTGGAGCATATGGATTCCACAAACTGCCTCCAGGCCAAGAGATCGGCCGCCAGCTCCGTGCATCCTCCCAAGTAAGTCACGTTCCCGAGCTCTGACGCAAACTTAAACTGCCGACGGATTGTCAACAAGTGGACGACAGGATTTACCATTTAAATTATTTTTTTAAAATATACCCATCTTACACGTACTGTTATAAATTTCACTGTTTTGGTTTTTTTGAATCCAACCAATCACAGCTTAGCTCATTTCTATGCTTGTACTCTATAAACCAGAGAGTAAAAAACGTTGGTGGAATTTGACAGCTTCTCCTCGCTTTCTCTCCTTTCTTCGAGTTACACCTTCAAAACATTTTATTTATGGATTCAACTCCTGTTTGAGAATAATCACGTTAGTGTAGTGATGTAATGTCGGGGCACGAGTTCGTGGCGCTTGAAAGTAATGCGGCTAGTGCTGTACCGCTACACTATCTTGAAAATTCGAATATCGATTATTAAATCGACAGATACAATTAAAATTATTTTAAACAACGCGTTGTTACTTTTAAAGAAGAAAGTTGGTAATAGTTTTTGCTAGATGAGTTTAGTTATGTCAGTACACGTGGTCTGGTAATATTGTGTTACGTTTATGGTTTTGAGGATGAGATGGGGTGGGTAATTTACGACGGTTTTTTAGGTATAAGTGAGATATTGCACCATATAAAACCACTAACCGCTTAAAAAAAAACGTCGTACATTTTGGCCATCTTAGTAGCATTCTCACATACCTAACACGAAAAAAATAGTAAATAAACCGGACCACATGTACAAGGATAACTATGAACTATAATCCCTTTAGCTGAATAATAAAATACTCTTTATTCCAAGGGACAAGTTGGTATACCTTCCCTTGACTAAAGAGAAATGCTGTCTTTCGGAACCCGAGACATGCGTTTCGTGTGAGAGGGAAATAAACTCCGTAATTATTTATTGAATAATGGGTATTTTTCAAATATAAATTGATTTTAATTTCTTTATTTAAAATAAATTACAAAGAATAAATACATTATTAGGAGAGATTTAAAGTAAGAATTATTGCTTTCTTTTGCTTCTCTTTTAAAGCGATTATTAGTTCGTCTGCTTAGTCTCCAGTGTAATTAGATAATCGTTCCAATGATTACTGAGCGGCATTAATAATACAATCTGGATTGCTTCTCGCTATCACATATTGCAAACTACATTATTCACAATGTTTCGAGCTTGACTGCGAATAATACCCACCACGTTTTTCAGGACATTTCAAAAATAAAGTAGCGATACGAATATAAGTCAACAATCGGCAGCAGTACGTACGTCACTTAAATGTCCCCATGACCTAGGGGCGAGGGCGGGTAGAAAGAGGAACGTTGCGGGGATAGCATTCCCCGCACGCACTTCTTTCCCAGAAGCCACGAACTCGTGCCCCGACAGTACTTAGTAGGTCTTAAGTTTTTATCCAGACTAAATGAGTTTTGATCATACCTCAATATTCATAAAATTAGAAGCCATCATAATAACTGAAGACTGTCCAGTGTCAACCATGTTGACTAAGGCTGTGGACCTGTGAAGTCCCTTTACCAACTTTGCAATAAACCCAATATTGATACTCAATAACCTAATAATTGAAAATATGCATTGGTTAGTCAACTGATAAAGTACACGTTTAATGTATTAGAGAATCATGAGTAGAATTTTATTTGCAGCAAACGCAAATTGGTGTATTGTTAACTTCCTAATAAATAGAATAAAAAAAGCGATCTCAATAGTTTGTATGGCTTTACTTTCGAACGAGTGCCTGCGAGAATATATGAAGATTGACTTCAGGTAGATCACTTGATGAGGGAGATGACTTAGGCCGAGCAATACTAAACACATTAAAATGGTAAAACTAAATTCATTACTGGTAAATGAAATTTCCAGAAACATTCTGTTTATACAAAAATCACATATCAGTAGTCTCAATAACTTTGATACATCTTTCTTTTCAAAAAATATACTCGTTGTTTAGCTTAAATCGAAGGTGTTAAAACTAATTTTATTTCCCATTAACTGAAATAAGGGTTACCTAAATTATTAATGGGAATCGTAACTGGAACATTATCACACGTTGTTTGGAAGAAACGTCCACAAAGTCAATAAAATAATAATAGGAGATACTTTCTACAAAGCGGTGGAGAGCTGTCAAAAAATCACTAAAGTTTTTAATCTCTGGATTATAGGGGTACAGCATAGAAAATGGACAAAGCTGTGAGTTGGATTTAAAAATCTTAACTTTAAATAGCTATTTGGTTTTAAATTATTTAATTAAACCCAACCTATCTTAACTTACTGTATAAAATTTCATAACGTGTTATAAAGATATTGCTTTTAAATAGCTATTTGATTTAATTATTTGTATTAAACCCAACCTATCTTAACCTACTGTATAAATTTTATTGTCTATGGATTTACCAATAGACTAGTTCTCATAAAAATTACACCGCTTTGTGAAGTATCACCCAATACATATTTATTATATTTCATTCATTAGGTTACTTACTAATAAAAGTTGAAGAATAAGACAAGATTCGAATAAAGATAAATAATAATCACAATCACAGATTAAAATAATATTTACTTATTGAACTCAAGAAAATAAAGATTTTCAGAATTTACACAGTAAATAATCACAGATTATTAAAAGTAAATAATTATGCGCGGGATCCACAGATTACTTATACTTATAGATGAACAACTCTGTTATCTTCCCCATAGAAAATGATTATCCGTCGATTGGGTCAGGCTTCACAGACAAGACAATATTTTATAGAAGAAAAAAATTGAATCGGTTCTTACTCAAATATCAGGAAATTAATTAGCATAAATATAATTAAATATGAACGCAATATTGTCTATGAATCCCCCTCCCCCTATCCCCACCATTACGCCCCTTCTACTTTCCTCCCTAGGGTTAACAACTGTCAAAAATCAAAATGTGATCAAAATGCTCCGCGTATAGCTGGTTGACAGTTAGAAATTATCACACAAGTTTACAAATAAATAAATATAAAAAATCATATAATAGTTATTAATATTTTAGCAGTCATTTCAAAAACGCACATTGATTTGGACATTTTTTGGTTGAAAAATAAATTAAAAATCAATTATTTGGAAGTACTTGATAAGTAAATTTAATGATAAGTGGAAATGTCAATGACATAAATGTTAAATTACTTTACAAAGAATGTGGCCCAACCCGACACACCTGTGGTGAACATCCATAGAACGATTCACCTCCAAAATCATATCCATTAGTTCTGAAATATACAATGTAACCATTTTATTAAATTTGTACACATTTTACTACTAATTCATTATTAAACAGAAAAAAGAGTAGATGTTAGTTGTTTTCTGTTTTGGATTATTTGAAAAGAAAAATATTTCTTTTGAGGTTTTAAAAAAATAGCAGTGCAGTATTCATGTGATATATTCAGACCGAATAGGATTTTACATTATGCATAAATTAGAGAATGATTGAAAATATATAATTAGTTACTTACATAAAATTTCATATGAATAAATTGGAACAAACATACTTTTTTTTGGGTCCTTGTGTAATACATAAAATAAAAAGCTTATTATCGAGTTCTCAAGTTGGAACCAGTGGAGAATGCGATGACACAAGATTTCCGATATCATGTAGGGATTTATTACGCACACAAGTGAACAAAGTGGCAGACGGATTATGAACGCCACGACTTCTAATAGAACCAAAAAGTTTTCAATCGGATCTTGATTTAAGTCTCTAGGTCTTAAAAACATTATTCCTACACCTTTTGAGGCACCATAAATCTAGGATCGCAAGTTTTCAATCGGATCTTGATTTAAGTCTCTAGGTCTTAAAACAATTAATCCTTCACCTTTTGTGGCACCATAAATCTAGGATCGCATGAATAGAAAAATATCCAATTTTTCAAAACTGGAATATTAGTTTTAACGACAGATCCAGTTAAATTTTATTAACAGAATTTCATTGAATTTAAAACTTGTTAAACTTTTATTCCATAACTCTTTGTATGGGGAGTACACTGGACAATAGCAACTACGGTAAGTTTTAATACCTCCCACAGCAATATCTCGGAATATCCATCGATCACTGTCAAAAAGGTAATTGAAAAATTGTTTGCACAATTTGGCAGTGTCTAATGGTTTTTTTAGTAAATCTGAAGGATGCAAATCACTAATTATTTCATAGAGAGCGCTGAGACATTGTCACTCCATGACTTGACTGGCTAATATTGACTTTCATCTTTTAATTTTATTAGGTGATATATGTAAATCAGTAATTCGGCACAATCGTTTGAATCTTTCTTCGGTTTGGCCAGCTAAATTATAAACTGTAATTAAATTTGTACCAGGATGCTAAACGTTCAATGCCTTTTTTCTGTGAATTTTAAATCTTTATCTAGAAGATTATTACGTACACACTTCAAAAGGTGAGCAGCATCAAACATAGGAAAAATTGATATTACCATTAACAATAAAATACCCGCCTTTATAATCTACATTATTTACGAAGGCACGAAGACCTTGTGTCATCGAGTAATCCTTTAATGACTCTACTGTTTGTGGTTCCTTTGGTCGCAAACAGTACGACAGGTATGAGACCTCACTCAATTAATTTACTTATCACATTTTGAACAATGTCTTTCAAATCAGAAAACTTTGCAGTAAAACCGCGCTGCAATTGGATTGAGAGTTGAAAGATGTTGTTCTAAATGCGTTACTATTCTTATACTTAGATGAGCAGCTTCCAGTCTTTCCTTGAACGTAGAATTTTTCCTGAGCATATCTAAGCTGCCGCCGGGTCTCCAAAACCTTCTTGTACAGTTTCTTCTTTTTTGGAGTAAGGTTGGAAACACTGCATTCACCGATGTAGCTTAGTATGGGCTTTCTTTTGCCTAAAAAAAACTCATTTTTACTAACTTTTTCAAATTACAACTTCATTACTTTTTACTTCATAAAATGAATCTGTACAGAATGTGACAAGAAAGAATACATACTGGTAGCAACAGCAACAGAAGCAGGAGTGGGAACAACAGTGGACACACGGGTACTGCATGACATAAATCAAACCGGTCTATTCTCCAAATCCATTCGCGGAAACTAGATTCATTTTTAGAATTCGATGGCAATACATGGCGTGAAGAGTTGCGATCATTGCATCCTTTTACGCAAAAAGCCGTTTTCTTCTGCATTTTTCAATATTATGAAGTTACGTATACTTAAATAGAAATAATAAAACGCCCCTTTCAGATGTTTGCTACACTTTTAAACACAGATTGTAATATTATTTACTAGTAAAATCTTTTAAGACGCATTTAAATATGGCGGCGGGTTGCCGTTTTTTAGTTGTTTTTGTTTGCGCGGATCTACCAGATCGACGCACGTCCACAGATTATTTGTCAAAAGTAAGTCTACTGGGTTGCCAGTGGTTAAAATTTATGGTAATCTAAGCAAAATTCCAGAATTTTTTTATAGGCAAGTACTGTAACGATATTTCGTTACACTGCGCGTATTGAATAATTTCTGATACTGCATTTTCACTAAAAGCGTAATTTCCTATTTGGAAAAGTAAATAATATAAAAAACTGGTACAGAAAATTATGCTCTAAGTAGGCTTACCATACATTCCGGTTTTACACATTGGTCCCGGCGCGCGGCGGCGGCGTTGCGGTCGTTTTGGCATTTCCCGGTTTTATTTTACGTGATAACATTTTAAATAAATGAGAATTTGCCAAAAATAGTCGATTCCAGCGAAAAGTAGGTACGACCGTTAGTTACATCAGACAAATAAAATTAGTCACTGTTTAAGTTAATTTGCGTTAGCAAATAAAGGTTTACCCTTCCTTTTATTTTTCCCTTATCCGCACCTGATGGTGCATAGGGCACTGTATTGGTACACCAAGTCTTAGATGCTTTCATTTTATTTAGATGTTTCTTTTTTGCCATCACCCCACCAATTCAATTCAAGATTATTATTTTTTTTCGCACTCATTCCATCAAGCATGTTATGCATGTAGCATGTAACTTGTATGTGTATAAGCGCGTAAGTAAAGATGTCCGAAAAGCAAAAAATTTTTACAGTAATTCTCACTGCGAACTGTCCACAAAGTGCCTCTAGCTCGGAAAGGAGACATTTTAATAAAACATACAAAGTTGGTATGTAAAGCACCTCCTACAAGATTGCAGGGTTCATGTAAAAATGAAAACACATGAAACATAAATATTACAAATTTATTTGTAGCAGAAAATACATAAACAGGGATACATTACAATGATTTGGAATATTAATATTTTAGTTTATAAAATAACATATTACGGATACATGGATACCAAATGATAAGTGAATAATTTATTCATCTAGAGATAAATATCATAGGTACGTAGAAAATGTGTTCATCATTATAAAATTTAATATTAATTAGTTTTACCCATTAAATAACATATTATATTGATAAAGTTCTGACCTAATAATTTTTTTAAAATAACAGTAAGTAATCTTCATTTAAAGTAAAAAGCCTTAATCATGTCTTTATTATACACCAGGGAGGATTAATGTAAAATGTTGTCAGAAATAAAGTAATACTATATACAGTAGCAACAATGATTATTAAAATAAAAATTACCTGACTAAATACTTTATACATGAGAGCAATGATTGTTTTTTGGCTTCATTAAAAATACACAACTAAAATAACATAAGTACGTAATAATTATACAAATTTACCAATAAACTAATGGTATTAAATTATTAGGTATAACGTTTGCAGATAATTTTTTTACAGAAGATGGTTCAAAATAAGAAGAAAAGTTGTCTTTTAACAATACACAACATTTAGAATCGTAAAATCAACAAAACACTTAAGGAAAAGTACATCCATTAATCATAAATATACAATAAAATCATAAATGATGTGGATATTGAGAAGTAACAAGATTGTTAAGTATATCTACTTCATAACAATTGAGGTGAAGAAAAGATGCGAGGAAATGATGTCCAGAATACTTAGTACTCAGATCATTTGCTTTGACATCATGGTCCCTAAAGTTCTGTGCTCATTTCTCCGTGTTCCGCTGTGCGACCTTTATTGGTTATTTTTGCGCCATGTCTGTTGAGTGCATTGTACTGCATCTCATTCACTTTTCTTAAGTCACTTAATTGCCCTGAAGCCTAAACAAAACAAAGCAAATTAGTTTTACCAACATAAAAAGATCAGTAAGTAATAACAATAAAAATATATACTTGATGATACAAAATTTTTGTATTGTAAGATTGATAAATTTTTATTAGTTAATAATTCAGATTGAATGTGCGCGTAGTGAAAATAATGCTGTAGATTAGCAAAACTCTTTGTATATTTTATTCTGGTTATCAAAAGTATAATTCTTTTGCACCAACTTTTTGGAAGGATAGAGAGGTGGTGAAAAAAAAGTATTACACTTGTTTATCATTAAAGCAAAAGTGATCAACTTCATATATAAAAATAATAATTGACCATTCATTATTTTTACTATGTATAAAGCCGGCTATTATTTTGTCCAATGACGGCGGCCATCAACTCCTCTACTCACTTCTTTCTATCGGTCTGATATCAGATGAACGTTTGTAAAATCTATAAATAATTTCTGTTTACTTACATTATTCAAGTTCATTATATA
>JAGVSP010006487.1:0-34640 GCA_022494985.1 Micrasema minimum
TAATTAGTATTTACCCCGTAAGTATGCCAATTTTACTGTAGCCAATCATCGACCAATTACAGTGCTTAACTCACCGAAACGAAGAATGCACGCACTGCTAACAAGTATATACTAACAATATTGATGTTTTTTCAAACAAATCTAGTGCATTTTAGGGAACAGTGTCTGGATGCCATCTCTCTGGCGGTAAATGAATAGCTACTACTGTGTAATCATTAAAAATGTCTATATAAAAAGCCCGATGGGCGTAAAAGCAATAAAAAAAAAATAAATACTTATCCATATCCGAGAGTTTAAGAGCATACTCCACCACGTGACTCGCGGCCGCTTCCCATATTAACGTATTCCTCGATTTTCTTCCCGGAATTCAACATATGACTAATGATTTTCAACACATTCTAGATGTCGACCAGATGCGTGTTTGTACCGTCTTATATTTTTAATAACTCCTTTATCTAACTAACTAACTAACCAACCGTATCGCCATTTCCCCGTAAGGGTAGGCAGAGAGGATAGAACGCCACACCACTCTGTCCTGACATACCTCCTTTGCTTCCTCTACATTCACGCATCTTCTCATGCACGTGCGCCGATTATTCCGACTTTTCACATGTCCACGTTCAAGTACCTGTCGTAATTGGTCATGCCTTGTCTTTCTCGGCCTTCCTCCGCTTCTACATCCAGGCACACTTGCACTTAAACTTCTTTTAGCCGATCTTTCATCGCTCAATCGCTCCACATGACCAAACCATCGTAAAAGCCCTTTAATGTTGTGGATAATGCTTATCTCAGCCTTGCACTTTGCTCTAATTTCGACATTTGTACACCTATCACACATAGTCTTACCACACATTCAATACACGTGCTGGGTTGGGCGTTAATTAATTATATACCATATCCGCTCTCTATGGGTGGAGCATATGGAATCCACAAACATGCCTCCAGGCCAAGCGATCGGCCGCCAGCTCCCGGCGCATCCTCCCAAGTCAAGTCCACGTCCCGCAGCTCTGACGCAAACTGCCGACGATTGTCAACAGTGGACGACCCGGACGCCGAGAACCTGATGCCTTGTAAAGTAGGCAAGCATGGTGGCGGCTCTCGGGATGCATGCGTAGTATATGGCCTAGCCCTCCGAAACGCCTTCGCCGGATGACAGTAGATACCAAGGGGTTGCTGTGTCCGTTTGCCTCACCTCTGATGTTCCTTACAAAGTCAAACCACCGCACACCTAATATTCTCACTAAGACAGCTATTCTCTGCAGTGAGAAGTAATGGTATGTTTGGCCCTGGTTAAGGTGCCACGATTCGCAGCCAAAGAGAAGAACAGGTGTGATGCAGGAGTTTATAAACGCGGCATTTTGTTTTAACAGAGTTAAAAATCCGATCTCCAGACAGCTTTCATAACTGTTGAATTGGGGCGAGTCCAACATTATTAACAAATGCCCTATAAAACCAACTCAAGAAAAATGGGTAACTGCCACCGTTAGTATTGGCTAAACGCTGCGAATTTGGCAAATTCCACCATTCGTTTTTTTGCCCGCCCTGTGAAGTAACCTGCCTTGGCGAAATTAATATTATGGAGAGTACACAGGTATACGCGTTTATTTACCAATAAAAGGGTTCTTCCCGATAGCATGAATATCCTTGAAAACGTTTATGGAATATTTAAAGTATATGTTTACAATTCCAACGATATAAAACACAATGATCAAAAATTTTGTTTTCATTTTATAAAAGTAAGTTTTAAAAACACGAAATTACGAGTGACTTTTAACGCCCGTTATTGGCTAATGACGTCATACCCGTCTACCGTGGAAGGCGTGAAATTCGTTCCGTAGTGAGCGCCTATATTGCTGTGACGTCACACCGCATGCGCGCTAAATGGAGGATTTTGCGAGCGATTTGAAAAAGAGCTATTTAAAACCGCGCTAAAAAATTCATATGACATCGTAAAAATTAAAAAAAAATCCCTTGATATTGTTAAATTTTTCAATCTGAAGAACCCAATTACAAGTTTTGACCCATGAGCTGATCGGATTATTTCCGTCAACAAAAGTTTCCGGACTTAATTAAACCTTTTTTTGGTTACAGATAAAATGTGTTTCTACGCACTGAACGGTGTATGGCGTAACAAAGTGGCCCCATTGAAAAGCGAGCAACTGAAATTCTTCTTCCTTGGACATACATTGATAAAGCCGTCGGAAATCCTGAGGAAGTGCCACCTGTACATCACATCAAGGGATCCGAAAAAACCAATTAAAATTTACTATCCGAAGTGTATCTGCAAGTACTGCACAACGCGACCAACAACTACCAAGGTCTCTAGTACAACCACGTCTCCACCGTTACTCCGGCAACCAACACCGGCTCCAACACCAGCACCGACACCAGCTCCAACACCAGCACCGACACCAGCTCCAACACCAGCTCCAACACCAGCTCCTACACCAGCTCCTACACCAGCTCCTACACCAGCTCCTACACCAGCTCCTACACCAGCACCAACACCAGCTCCTACACCAGCTCCAACACCAGCTCCAACCACTGAACCTCCTACTGTTCCACCAACACCAGCACCAACACCAGCACCAACACCAGCTCCTACACCAGCTCCTACACCAGCTCCTACACCAGCTCCAACACCAGCTCCAACCCAGCTCCAACAACACTGCACCAACCACCAGCTCCAACACCAGCTCCAACAACACCAACTCCAACCAACACCAGCTCCTACCAACACCAACACCAGCACCTACACCAGCTACCAACACCAGCTCCAACACCAGCTCCTACACCAGCTCCTACACCAGCTCCAACAGCTCCAGCTCCCTACACCAGCTCCAACACCAGCACCAACACCAGCACCACCTCCTACACCAGCTCCTACACAGCACCACACCATCCTACACCAGCTCCTACACCAGATCCAACACCAGCTCCAACCACTGAACCTCCTACTGTTCCAGCGCCAACACCAGCACCAACACCAGCACCAACACCAGCTCCTACACCAGCTCCTACACCAGCTCACAACACCAGCTCCTACACACAGCTCCAAACAGCTCCAACACCAGCTCCAACCACTGAACCTCCTACTGTTCCACCAACACCAGCACCAACACCAGCACCAACACCAGCTCCTACACCAGCTCCTACACCAGCACCAACACCAGCTCCAACCACTGAACCTCCTACTGTTCCACCAACACCAGCACCAACACCAGCACCAACACCAGCTCCTACACCAGCTCCAACACCAGCTCCAACCACTGAACCTCCTACTGTTCCTCCAACACCAGCACCAACACCAGCACCAACACCAGCTCCTACACCAGCTCCTACACCAGCTCCTACACCAGCACCAACACCAGCTCCTACACCAGCTCCAACACCAGCTCCAACCACTGAACCTCCTACTGTTCCACCAACACCAGCACCAACACCAGCACCAACACCAGCTCCTACACCAGCTCCTACACCAGCACCAACACCAGCTCCTACACCAGCTCCAACACCAGCTCCAACCACTGAACCTCCTACTGTTCCTCCAACACCAGCACCAACACCAGCACCAACACCAGCTCCTACACCAGCTCCTACACCAGCACCAACACCAGCTCCTACACCAGCTCCAACACCAGCTCCTACACCAGCTCCAACACCAGCTCCAACCACTGAACCTCCTACTGTTCCTCCAACACCAGCACCAACACCAGCACCAACACCAGCTCCTACACCAGCTCCTACACCAGCTCCTACACCAGCTCCTACACCAGCACCAACACCAGCTCCTACACCAGCTCCAACACCAGCTCCAACCACTGAACCTCCTACTGTTCCACCAACACCAGCACCAACACCAGCACCAACACCAGCTCCTACAACCAGCTCCTACACCAGCACCAACACCAGCTCCTACACCAGCTCCAACACCAGCTCCAACCACTGAACCTCCTACTGTTCCTCCAACACCAGAACCAACACCAGCACTAACACCAGCTCCTACATCAGCTCCTACACCAGCACCAACACCAGCTCCTACACCAGCTCCAACACCAGCTCCTACACCAGCTCCAATAAAACAACATCCTTAACGACTCCTACACCGGTTTGTACATTTTAATCTAACTAACTAAGCTCCTACGCCATTTCCCCGAGGACCAACGCCACCACTCTGTCCTGGCATACTTTTCTTGCAACACCAGCATTCATACATCTTCTCATGCGCGCACGTCGATTATTCCGACTTCTTACATGCCTACTTGTTTTACTTGCCGTGTCTTTCTCGGCCTTCCTCGATTTTCTACATCAAGGCACAGTCGCATCATATATTTTTTTAGACGTTGTTTCATCATCCGTTCGCTCTACATGACCGAACCAACGTAAAAGACCTTTCTTAATTTTGTCGATAATGCTTATCTCCTATCATACATAGTTTTACCACACATTCGCCTGAGAGATCGCATTTCAACAGCATTCAATCTACTTTCATCCTTATTTTTCCAACTCCATGCTTCGCTTCCATACATAAGGGTTGGTACCAGAACTCCATTATGCACTGTCAATTTAGCCTTTTAATCTCGATGTTTTAATCACTTTTCAAAGAAACTACTGTTTTGCAGAATAAATTATTAAGATATAAATTAATAAAGTATTGTTTTGTTACAGAGAAATTCTGCTTCTACGCCGAAAAGGGTTACTGGCCAACAAAAACTGTTCCAAAGATGTCGGAAACGAGAAAGTTCTTCTTCATAGGCAGTCGGCACATTAACGCCGCTGAAATCATCAAGAAGTGTCCCGGCCGATTCCACGAGTTGCCAAACAAACAAACTCACATAAAGATCCACTATCCAAAATGCATATGCAAGTACTGCACTCCTCCACCAGTTACCACATCACCAAGAACGACAAGGCCACAACCAACACCCGCACCAACACCAGCTCCAACACCAGCACCAACACCAGCTCCAACACCAGCACCAACCCCAGCTCCAACACCAGCTCCAACACCAGCACCAACACCAGCACCAACCCCAGCTCCAACGCCAGCTCCAACCCCAGCTCCAACACCACCGACCCAGCTCCAGCTCCAACACCAGCACCAAGCTCCAACACCAGCTCCAACACCAGCTCCAACACCAGCTCCAACACCAGCTCCAACACCAGCTCCAACAACACCAGCTCCAACACCACACCAACACTGAACTCCCAGCACCAACACCTGCGCCAACACCGGCACCAACACCAGCACCAACCCCAGCTCCAACACCAGCTCCAACACCAGCACCAACCCCAGCTCCAACCCCAGCTCCAACACCAGCTCCAACAACACCGGAACCTACTCCAGCACCAACTCCAGCGCCAACACCGGCACCAACACCAGCTCCAACACCAGCACCAACCCCAGCTCCAACCCCAGCTCCAACACCAGCTCCAACAACACCGGAACCTACTCCAGCACCAACTCCAGCGCCAACACCGGCACCAACACCAGCACCAACTCCAGCACCAACTCCAGCGCCAACACCACCGGCACCAACTCCAGCACCAACTCCAGCACCCAACTCCAGCGCCAACACACCAGCACCACCACCAGCGCCCACACCAGCACCAACACCGGCACCAACACCAGCACCAACACCAGCACCAACTCCAGCGCCAACACCAGCACCAACACCAGCACCAACACCAGCACCAACACCAGCACCAACACCAGCGCCAACTCCAGCGCCAACACCAGCACCAACACCAGCTCCAACACCAGCACCAACAACCACTACAAGACGTCCTACACCTTCACCAAATGGTTTGTACATTATGAGATTTGACATTACAATATAATCTACTTAGCTAAAACTGTGAATCATCTAGAAAGATGAGAGTAAGTTATCAGATTTTTTTTTAAAGATTTGCCGAGTTAAATCTCTAAGTCAAACGAATATTTCGATATATTTTTTGTAAGATTAAAAAAAAACAGTTTGTGGAATCCAATTCACCACATATGGAGTAAGAATGGATTGAAAGTTATAATAATGATGGAAAACCAACAGAACATGAGTATGCCGTATGCAATTTCTTAGATCTTATTTTGCTTAGCACTGATCATCTATATGTCAAAAATTCTGACCATCACCTCACGCTAACCTTCCACGCTAACAGCCAACTGCCTGATAATAAGATAATTTTTGTGTAATTTGTTAGCTGTACCAAATGATTATATTATGCTTTGCTCGATAAATAGTTTGTAAAAGGATTTGCAAAGAAACATTGAAATATCATTGTACTTTTATACATTCTTTACTTTTGCAGTTTGCGATTTCGAGGAATCAACACCAACTGTTATATACACTTGCTACAATCCAAATGGCAATGTTAGGACATGCGCTCCTCGTATGCCAGAAGGTAGCTCTGTGTCCTTCAGATGCCAGAATGACTACGAACTGGACATGGGAAGTCTCGAACCAATGGTTTGTCGAAATGGACAATGGAGCAAGGGCCAGCCAAGATGCAGACCTAGTAAGTTTTTTCTTCACGACTATCGACTAACTTAGAGTTTGTTTAATCAGATAAAACATACTTATTATATTATAAAAATGATTCTTCTTGCTTCAGATCTATTAATTGTTACTGTAATCATTTAAAAACGATAGTAAAGTACGAGTATATTTCGTTTCAACACCATTTTGTACCACTAAATAAAATCCCTCAACATTCACAGTGGATATTTGTGATGAAGTCTCTGTTAAACCACACACGGTATTTTACACCAATAATTAAAATTTCTTTTCAGTTCGGACTACCCCTCCAACACCTCGACCGACTGCTCCTCCAACATCTCCAACACCAGCACCAACACCAGCTCCCACACCAGCACCAACACCAGCTCCAACACCAGCGCCAACACCGGCACCTACTCCAGCTCCAACACCAGCACCAACCCCAGCTCCAACACCAGCACCAACCCCAGCTCCAACACCAGCTCCAACAACACCGGAACCAACCCAGCGCCAACACCAGCACCAACACCAGCACCAACACCACACCACACCAACTCCTGCACCAACACCAGCTCCAACACCAGCACCAACAACCAGCTCCAACACCAGCTCCAACACCAGCACCAACCCCAGCTCCAACCCCAGCTCCAACACCAGCTCCAACACCAGCACCACACCAGCTCCAGCTCCAACACCAGCTCCAACACCAACACCAGCAACACCAGCTCCCAACACCAGCACCAACACCAGCGCCAACACCAGCTCCAACACCAGCTCCAACACCAGCACCAACACCAGCACCAACACCAGCACCAACACCAGCACCAACACCAGCACCAACACCAGCACCAACACCAGCTCCAACACCAGCACCAACACCAGCTCCAACACCAGCTCCAACACCAGCACCAACACCAGCACCAACCCCAGCTCCAACACCAGCTCCAACACCAGCTCCAACCCGAACCAACACCAGCACCAACACCAGCTCCAACAACTGATGCACACCGGCACCAACACCAGCTCCAACACCAGCACCAACCCCAGCTCCAACCCCAGCTCCAACACCAGCTCCAACAGCACCAACAACCTACTCCAGCACCAACTCCAGCGCCAACACCGGCACCAACACCAGCACCAACACCAGCACCAACACCAGCTCCAACACCAACACCAGCACCACCAACACCAGCACCAACTCCAGCACCAACACCAGCACCACACCAGCAACACCAGCACCAACACCAGCTCCAACACCAGCACCAACACCGGCACCAACACCAGCACCAACACCAGCACCAACACCAGCACCAACACCAGCACCACACCAGCTCCACCCACACCAGCACCAACACCGGCACCAACACCAGCACCAACACCAGCACCAACACCAGCGCCAACACCAGCACCAACACCAGCACCAACACCAGCACCAACACCAGCACCAACACCAGCGCCAACACCAGTGCCAACACCAGCACCAACACCAGCTCCAACACCAGCACCAACAACCACTACAAGACGTCCTACACCTTCACCAAATGGTTTGTACATTATGAGATTTTATATTACAATATAATCTACTTAGCTAAAACTGTGAATCATCTAGAAAGATGAGAGTAAGTTATCAGATTTTTTTTTTAAGATTTGCCGAGTTAAAGATATTTCAAAATCCCTAAGTCAAACGAATATTTCGATATATTTTTTGTAAGATTAAAAACAAAACAGTTTGTGGAATCCAATGCACCACATATGGAGTAAGAATGGATTGAAAGTTATAATAATGATGGAAAACCAACAGAACATGAGTATGCCGTATGCAATTTCTTAGATCTTATTTTTCTTAGCACCGATCATCTATATGTAAAAAATTCTGACCATCACCTCACGCTAACCTTCCACGCTAACAGCCAACTGCCTGATAATAAGATAATTTTTGTGTAATTTGTTAGCTGTACCAAATGATTATATTATGCTTTGCTCGATAAATAGTTTGTAAAAGGATTTGCAAAGAAACATTGAAATATCATTGTACTTTTATACATTCTTTACTTTTGCAGTTTGCGATTTCGAGGAATCAACACCAACTGTTATATACACTTGCTACAATCCAAATGGCAATGTTAGGACATGCGCTCCTCGTATGCCAGAAGGTAGCTCTGTGTCCTTCAGATGCCAGAATGACTACGAACTGGACATGGGAAGTCTCGAACCAATGGTTTGTCGAAATGGACAATGGAGCAAGGGCCAGCCAAGCTGCAGACCTAGTAAGTTTTTTCTTCACGACTATCGACTAACTTAGAGTTTGTTTACATCAGATAAAACATACTTATTATACCATAAAAATGATTCTTCTTGCTTCAGATCTATTAATTGTTACTGTAATCATTTAAAAACGATAGTAAAGTACGAGTATATTTCGTTTCAGGTTGATACACCACCACCAACACCAAATCCCTCACCATTCATAGTGGATATTTGTGATGAAGTCTCTGTTAAAAGACACACGGTATTTTTTTTTACCAATACAAAACACCTTTTCCATTCCACCAGGACCTACCCCGACCAACACCCAGACCGACTGCACAGCTCCAACATCTCCAACACCAGCACCAACACCAGCTCCCACACCAGCACCAACACCAGCTCCAACACCAGCGCCAACACCAGCACCTACAGCTCCAGCTCCAACACCAGCACCAACCCCAGCTCCAACACCAGCACCAACCCCAGCTCCAACACCAGCTCCAACAACGCCGGAACCAACTCCAGCGCCAACTCCGGCACCAACACCAGCACCAACACCAGAACCAACTCCAGCGCCAACACCCGCTCCAACACCAGCACCAACCCCAGCTCCAACACCAGCTCCAACACCAGCACCAACCCCAGCTCCAACCCCAGCTCCAACACCAGCTCCAACACCAGCACCAACCCCAGCTCCAACACCGCTCCAACAACAACACGGAACCAACTCCAGCGCCAACTCCGGCGCCAACACCAGCTCCAACACCAGCTCCAACACCAGCGCCAACACCAGCACCAACACCAGCACCAACACCAGCACCAACAACACCGGAACCAACTCCGGCGCCAACACCAGCTCCAACACCAGCTCCAACACCAGCTCCAACACCAGCGCCAACACCAGCACCAACACCAGCACCAACAACACCGGAACCAACTCCAGCGCCAACTCCGGCGCCAACACCAGCTCCAACACCAGCGCCAACACCAGCACCAACACCAGCACCAACAACACCGGAACCAACTCCGGCGCCAACACCAGCTCCAACACCAGCTCCAACACCAGCGCCAACACCAGCACCAACACCAGCACCAACCCCTGCGCCAACACCAACACCCACACCAACACCCACACCATCAGTCGGTAAGTTTTGTCTGTTGAATAATTATTCTCAATTCTTCAATGAAGGATTTACAAACGCTATGTGCGTAACCTAACATAAGGGCAATTACGAAGATATACAAAGAAGGTTATATAAGCGACCAAATGCTTTCATTGCTCGTATCACTATTTAACACATTCACCCCAACCTGCGCAAGGAGCTGGCCCAAATTATAATCGTTAGTTCAATACCGGGCTCCTAACCGGACAGGAGGATCCCACCGCACCCCCACCCCTGCCACCCCCGCCCAATCTGCGCGGAGAAGGTAACAACGCCCTGGCTGATGTCTGCAGTAATAAGTCTCCATGTATTTACTCAAGCCTTGGCCGCACTATGTAGAATGCCCCACGCTTTTTGATTCCCTTGTTAGGTTTGTTTAAAGTATTTTGAGTCTTGTTCAGTCCAGCTAATATTATTCGTGTTTGTTTCATCAAGCTAACCGCGATGTTTTTGTTAATGGATTGTGGAGTTCCTTTGTGATTTTTTTTGTGATTTTTTATTAATTAAAGTTTGAATATATAAGAATAAAAAAATAGTGAGTTCATGTGATGATATTTTTAGTTTACGTTCTGTACGCGAAACTATTGGAGGTCATGGTAGTTGATGTCCGCCGTCACTCCTAAGTCGCGGCGATGTATTTTTTTTTATTGTCACTGTTTGCCCTATCATCCCAAACCAACCAGAGTCGACCAAAATTAACTTGCAGTCTAGGTGAATGGAATGTGTTTATTCCCGATCATTACAGAATTAGATTAAGTTAATATAATTTACGGCCACCCGTGGGTAGAGGAGGGTCGATGACCCACGGGCGCTGTGACTTTGCCCCCCGCCAGGCCTGCCCATTCCAGGACTCCTCCCGTGATATCTGCTGGTCAGAGATTCACAATGGGATGGGGACATGGGAAGGAAGAAGACGGAATCGATTTGAGGAGGGTTAGGGAAAAATGTAGGCGGATCTCGGGGCGCTAGAACGAAGTGATGTATTTTGCCACCCAATATCTCTCAGATACTATAATTCTTATCTGAGGAGGACATACTTTCTTTAGTGCACAATACATTGATATGACCCACCTCTTCCCAAAATTAGTAACTGCCTTTATATAAGGATCTTAATTGAGCATGAGAAGTTGCGATAAGGCAAGTACTACGACGTGGGTTGTTCTGTTGTGTTATTCTTGTTATGTGTGGTTGGCTTGGGTGGGTGTTTTTGTGTTTGTTCGCTTTTCTAGGGCTGTCTCATGAAAGATAAGTGTAACGGGTGAGTTATTTTTTGCAACAAGGTTTAATTCCCGATTATTTTCTTTTTTTTATTGTATTTTTGTGTTCAGTGTGTGATTAAAAAAAAATTAATTGTGTTTAACGGTATATTGATATATAATTAAATTGTCTTTTTATTACGATATATGGTACGCGAATAAAATAATAACAAATGCATTTAATTGCCGCCTACTACTGAGTTCTCGGTATATTCCTATTGTAGTATACATTTTTTTTTTTTTTTTTTTTTTTCGAATTATTGTTATTATTTTTTTATAATTTTTGTAATTATGTTTTGTATATCAGACTAAATAAATCGGATTTTTTTTTTTTTTTTAAGATTGTTCTTAGTTGTTTCTAAAAAATTTAAATAATTACAAATTCTAATTTATAATGAATTTACGTTTTCCACATGAGTGTTGATACCTTTTACGCTCTGACTCCCCCATTGTGCGGGGCCTTCTTTTAATGGGTCTTCCTCCCTCTTGCTACTGAGCCCAAGATTTTCCCTTTGAGGCATTGGCCATGGTTTTTTATGTACACAAATAAATATCTTTTTTGCCAAACTCCAACAGCTATATATCGGTTGGGCAATTCTAATATTTCTTCAAACTATTGGTTGATTATTTCGTTGGTTTTTAGTTTGGTTGCGGTTTTCCACCCCGCACCATCTCAACTGTTTTTTTGTCCACTTGCAGCGATTTTTTGCTAGTGGATGCTGTTATTGAACTGCGCTTTACACCCAGCCAGTCCTTAGTTATGCGCCCGAAGTCCAAGTTCCGTATTATCATTACTTAGTTGCCAGATCAACTACGTCATTTGGTTTTGCTGGGGATGTTGTTCTTTTACACTCCCACCGCCCTTTAGTAAAGTATGCAAGAAGGTTTAGTTTGGAAGCAGACCTTTCAACCTCACATGGTATACCAGGTAATTCATTTGATTATTACTACCAACTACTTTTGGCAATTCTCGTCCGTCTTCGGGTGGACGGACGATGATGTATTGCGGCGAAGTTTAAGTTCCAGCTGGGTCGTGATAAGCAGGGGGGTAAAGCCAGACCTTCTGGTGGATAGATTAGTTTTTTTTTTTGTCTTTTTTTATTTGAAAGTCCATTTTCGGGATCAGCATGGGACAGAGTTTTTTGGATGCACAGTGATTAAAGCCCCCCCTCGCCTTTGATGTTTTTTTTTTAAAGACTATGGAAAGTATTCTTTTTCTTTTTTATTTTTTGTTTTTTTTCATGTCCAGCACCCTAAGGACTGATTTCCCCGAGTCGATTTTTTTTTTTTTTTTTTTTTTTTTTTTTAAAGCTGCTAGATCCGCGGAAAAATTCCACCCCAATATTAAAAAGTGTAAGATTTCGGTTTTTTTTTTTTTTTTTTTTTTTCGTTTAACTGGAATATGCCATTGAAGTCGGATAAAGGGGGAATTAGGGAAAAATATAAATGAAGGTTTTTAAATATACGCCGACCAAAATGCTTTTTCGTCCCCTTTCTCTTTGTTTGACTCGCGCTTCCTATAGTTTGTTTTTTATTAAACAATTCACCCAACTGCCTTCAGTGGTGCCTGAGCCAAATTTCTTACAGTGTTTGGGGTTTTCTTTCCGGTTGCTGGGGGGGCCTATAGTGGGTGTTTGAGTTTAATTCTTTGCGTGGTTGTCCGCCATCCATATCCAATGTCTCCGTCTAACCAATAACCATATGTGATTCTCAACACGTTTCACCCGCAAAGTAGAAAGAAAGAGGAGAAAGGGTGAAATTAAAAGAAAAAAGAAAGAAAAGTTAAGAAATTTTATTATGAGAGAGAAAAGAATTGGGGTAAAATTTAGAGAAGAAGAAAAAAGCTGCTAAAGAAGGACGTTTACCTCCTGGCAAGGCGAGGTGAAACACCCCACACGGCCCCCAGTCCCCCCAAGGAAAACGCAGCCCCCCCCCGAGGGCGGACTCAGGCAAGCCTATGCACGGTCGCCCTGGACCAGGTGATGTGTGTGGGTTTGGGTCTTTCATGGAGGTGGATTTACATTGATGACGGACCCGTCTTGCACCCCAACGACTAAAATAATCTTCCTTATTGTTAGTCTAGTGTTAATCATTAACACCGCATCCTTTTTTACTTAGTGGGAATATTGTTTTATTTACGGGACATGCACAGACTTTTTTTTCGACCAATATTCACACTCTCCAGGTTATGGGGTGGGGGGGGGGATCTCCCATTTGGTAGAGTTGAGCTAGCACTGCTTCGCCTCGCTTCGCCGCGTTGTCGTTCTTTCTCCTAAGTCCAGCCAGGTGAGGAGCTGTCATGTTGCCCCCTCTCTGTTGTCATCCTTTCCCTATTCTCCCATCCTCGTGCCACCTGCTCCACTTAGCGCGAGATTTTCCCAACTAATCAGCGAGTGATTTTATAAGGGGAGGGAAAGCGAGGCGGGACCTAGATAGGTTCAAGGCGCCTTGTTGTAAACGAAGCTGGGGTAAGCGGATAGACAGTGGAGTAGTGACAGTCATTTTGTAAATTTTTCTTTATTTCCAGTGTGTAGTTCACGGACCAGTGTTGCTGTCCCTTCGTCTTAAGTTCCCACTATATTAGTATTTGGGTGGTGGTTTGTTTTTTGCCGTCCTCGGTAGGTGTTTTCTGCCTCGTGCTGGACGGACTCCGGGGTTGAGTAATTTGGAATGTTGTCTCCAGGGTGGGGCGGTGGTGGTGGGAGTGTGTGGGGTGTTATAGTTGGGGTGTGGGGTTTGTTCGTGTTTTTGTTTTGTGGTAACTGTTGGGGTATGACTTGGGGAATTTGATTTGTGTAGTGGTTTTGTCGCTTGTTGTATTGTGTGTTGTGAATTTGGTAGGAGGGTTGTTTCAATTTGTTTTTTGTATTATGTAAGGAAAATTAGGAATGTGTGGGAGAGTTTTTTGGTGTGGGGGGTTTTTTGTTTGTCGTATGTGACCTCCCGATTGTGTTTCCCCCCCGTGGGGGTGTTGCAGGGGCCTTCTGTTCCTCCCTTCTCCTACCCACTCTCTTCATTGTGTAACATGCCTTGTTATTAGATGCCCACCTCCCCCTCTCCCTAGATAGACTCACCCCCCCCCCCCGACGGGGGTATTCCGGTTTTCGATTATGGGTATTTTGTTTTTTTTGTTTAATTTATATTATTACCTTCAATAATGTTTTTAATATAATTAATATAATAAAAATATTATTAATTATAAAATTACAAATATAATTTTAAAATTAAAAAATATAAATAATTCTACTAAAAAATTAATAAACAGTGTATCGGTAATATTTTTACATCGTTTTGCACATTAAAAAAATAAAAATAATCAAAATAAATAATTAAAAAAATATTATATTAATATTAATTAAATAAAAAAAAAAAAAAAAAAACATATTATAATAAAAAAATTTTTATATTTTTTTTTTACATAGTAATTTAAGTGAGTTTATTAAATAATAAAATAAAGTATATATCATAACATATTAAATTAAATAAAAATATAGTAGAGTTGTAACGTTATTAAAATAATTAAATTAAAAAAATAAAATAAAATAATTTTATTTCTTAATTTATTTTAAGTAATCATTTATTCTATTATATTATTTAAAAAATAATTTTCATTATTATTAAAATACATTTATTTTTTTTTTATTAAATTTTAATTTTAATTATAGTTTTTAATTTTTTTATTTTTTTTTTAGAATATTTTTTTTTTTTTTTTTTTTTTTTTTTAAATAATTATTTTTTTTTTTATTTATTTAAAATTAGATAAAAAAAAATCATATTAGATTTAAAAAAAAATATTATATATGACAATGGGGGGGGTGGGGGTAGGGGAGTGTGGGGGGGGGTAGGGTGGTGTAGGGTTTGGGCTGGCGTGGGTGGTTGGGCGGGGGGGTTGTATAAGGAAATAAACAATCACTGGGTAAGCTGATTGAATGGATGGTAGTGCTAGTAATGGGAGTTGGTGTGGGGTTAAAGAAGTTAGTTGGGGTTATAATTGATAAAAATATGCCATTTTAAATGTCACTCCGTGACTTCCCGGAAAGAAGAAAAGAAAAAGATAAACGAGAAAGAAATAAGAATATTTAGAGAAGAAAGGTGAGGAAGATGAAATTAATGCTAATATAAAAATTTAGAAAGTTAAAATAAAAACAAATACGAATATAAATAAAATAATAGAAATATATATAGTAAAAAAGATAAAATTTAGTATTAATTTATATTATTAGTTTTTATAGGAGTTTGAAGAAGAGAAGAAGATTAAGAAAAAATATTTGTTGAAAAGGGAGATTAGAGTGAAAAAAGTAATGAAATTGAGTAAAATAATAGAGAATGATGTAGAATAACTGAAAAATGATAAAGAGAGAGATTGTAAAATAATGATAGTAATGAGTTGATGTGCATAGAAAAGTGATTTGTGTTTTAGATTATAGAATTAAAAAAAAATGTATATACGATGTTTAGGTTGATTGTTTTGGATAGATAGGAGATGTGTGTTAAAAGATTGTAAGATATGATGATGATGAGAAGTTGAAGAGAGAGAAAGTTAGAAGATTGATTGAGGAGTAGAGGATGGGAGAATTAATATTCAAAATAAAAAAAGAAAGAAATAAAAATTTTTTAAAATAATGGTGTGTTTTGTTCTATTATATTTTTTACTTATATTAGATCTTTGGGAACGTACATTGATAGAAGTTATGAGGAGATTCATTGTGAGACTAAACTGATTAAATTAATTAATTAAAATAAATTTAAATTCAAAAGGTGGTAATTGTTTTTTTGTATTTTTTTTTTGTTTTGAGTTTTAGGGGAAGATTAGGAGAATATTTTTTTTTTTTTTTTACACAAGCTCTTTTCTTTTTTTTTTATCAAAATACAAATGGTTGGGGTAACCATTACATTTGGTAACAGCTTCGCCCAGTCCTCGCCCTCGCCTGTTTCTGCCCTTTTTTTTACTTTTTGTTTTTTATTTTTTATACTTAATAATTCTACCACATACGGCCCACCTCCACCCAAACCTTTCCCCCTAGAAGAAGAATTCGCAAGAGAAGAGATTCAAGAGAAGTTCAGAGAGAGCAGTATCCAAAACAACCGTTTTTTTTCACACCCAACCCTGTTTGGTACCAACCTACCATCACCACATCACCCCCTACACTAGCACTCTTCCACACAGCACCAGACTTCCCAGCTGCCATTCAACCAGGCACCAACTCCAGGCCAAACACCTAGACCTAACCCTGGCCACCAAACAGCGGCCCTAACTCCAGCACCACTCCAGCGCCAAAACACCGGCACCCAAACCGGAACCAACTCCAGCGCCACACTCGCAGCGCCAACCAGCCGGGCACCACACCGTAACCACGCCACGGCACAACACCATCGCCAAACACCAGCGCCAACACGGCACCACATCGCCACCAAACTCCAGCGCCAACACCGGCGGCCAACACCAGGAACCAAGACTCCAGCGCCAACACCAGCACCACTCCACCCCAACACCGGCGACCGACGACCGGCACCTACTCCGGACACCACTCCAGCTCGCACACAGCGGCAACCAACAACAGTGCGACCAAGAGGTAAAGAGTATTTTGAATAATTTGTCATGA
Organism: Micrasema minimum; assembly: GCA_022494985.1. Classification (NCBI taxonomy): domain Eukaryota; kingdom Metazoa; phylum Arthropoda; class Insecta; order Trichoptera; family Brachycentridae; genus Micrasema; species Micrasema minimum. The sequence continues at coordinate 16,767 of JAGVSP010006487.1, forward strand.
TGGAATTCAATTGGCGTCCTACACTCTAGACTTTTTTCATTTAATTAAAATGCCGCATGATACAGTATACCTTTTTTCCAATCGAGTAGCTTTAATTAGCAGCATTCTGAGTACATCTTTGAACCATTTTTCGTCTTTGCTTATAGGATTGCGTGTTTAGCCATACCCTGCAAATAATGTTTATACACCATGCTACGGACCCCAAGCGTGCGTGTTATCATCCTGCTCTCCAACATGCAGGAACGTATTCAGTATCATTCCGGGTGCAGGACAACTACGTACACCGGATCTGGAAGTCCTTGCAACCTCCTATGCCTAATAGCAGAAACGTATACTGACAGCGCCAACACGATCTGTATACACCGTGGTAAGTCTTCTTATCCAACATCAGAATTATTGTTAACAATAATAAACTAAAACCTAATGGAATTTGGCCTTTCCACTTTGGGGTAAAAATTTCAAAAAGTTTCATGATGCATTAAATTCTCATTGAACAACTGTTGTGTATAGAAATGGGAAAAAAAAAAGTGCCAAGAATGATAAAAAAAATCATAAATTACGAAAAACGATACATATAAATAGGCAAGAATGTGGAAAGTATATTAATAAATTACAGTTCAACTCCTGCGCCTCAAACACTCGTGCAGCCAACACCGTGCCGCCAACACCAGCCCCAACACCAGCCCCAACACCAGAACCAACTCCAGCACCAACATACAGCCTGCCCCAAACAACCAGCCCCTACACCAGCCCGCATCACCGAGCACCACTCCCCGCTCACCAACACCTGCCCCAACACCAGCCCCCCACCAGACCCCAAAACGCCAGCACCAACTCCAGCACCAACACCTGCCCCAACACCAGCCCCAACACTAGCACCAACTCCAGCACCAAACCTGCCCCCAAACACCAGCGCCAACACCAGCACCAACACCAGAACCCACACACAGCAACCTAGCCGACCAAACACCTGCACCAACACCAGCTACAAACACCAGCACAACACCAGCCCCATCACCAGCACCAACTCCAGCGCCACAACCTGACCACCACCACACCAACACCAGCACCAACACCAGGCACCAACTCAGCACCAACAGCCTGCCCCATACTCCAGCACCAACAACCACACCAACACCAGCACCAACACCAGCACCAACACCAGCGCCAACACAGCACCAACACCAGCATCCAACTCCAGCACCAACACCGGCGCGCAGTACACCAGCACCAACCCAGCGCCAAATCCGGCGCCAAACACCGGGCACCAACACCAGCACCTACTCCAGCACCAACTCCAGCGGCCAACACCAGCACCAAACCAGCGCCAACTCCAGCGCCAACACCGGCACCTACTCCAGCGTCCACCAACTCCAGGCAGCCAACACCGGCACCAACACCGGAACCAACTCCAGCGCCAACACCAGCACCAACACCAGCCCCAACACCGGCATACAACACCGGCACCTACTCCAGCACCAACTCCAGCGCCAACACCGCAACCAACAACAGTGCGACCAAGAGGTAAAGAGTATTTTGAATAATTTGGTCATGGAATGGAATTCAATTGGCGTCTACCTCTAGACTGTTTTCATTTTAAAATGCCGCATGATACAGTATTCCTTTTTTCACAATCGAGTAGCTTTAATTAGAGCATTCTGATACATCTTTGAACCATTTTTCGTCTTTGCTTATAGATTGCGTGTTTATGCCATACCCTGCAAATAATGTTGTATACACCTGCTACGACCCAAGCGGTGCTGTTATCTCCTGCTCTCCATGTCATGCTGGACGGTAGTTCAGTATCATTCCGGTGCAGGAGGACAACTACGTCATAGGATCTGGAAGTCCTTGCACCTCCTATGGTATGCAGAAACGGATACTGGGAGAATACCGATACTGGTTATGCTCTTATCATCCACATTCAATTGCGATAAAAAGATATAAAACTAATGGAATAGGCGTCACTTGGTATCAATCTCTTCATTAATCCAATGGAAATTGTGTATTGTTAAAAAGTAAAGAAAAAATAAAAAAACTAATACGAAAACGATAAATTAATAGCAAGCTTTCACTTGGTACTTCAATTACATGATCATCCTGCGCTACAACATTTTCTCAAACTGCCCCAAAATACCAGACGTGTATTGAAATGAGGAACCAACTCAGCACCAACACACTGCCCAAAAAAAAAGCCCCAAGAGCACCAACTTAGGCAGCACCGAAGACCTTGCCACAAAAGCCCCAAAATCATAATTACAACTCCTGCAACGATACAGCCCCCAATAAATACTCCAGCAAGAAATGTGAAACCAGTATATATAATTACCAGTTTCAACCTCCTGCCCGCAACACCTAGCACCAACACCTGCACCAACACCTGCCCCAACACCAGCCCCACCCAGAACCAACCCAGCACCACACTGCCCAGCAAGCACCCAACACCAGCCACCAACACCAGCACCAACACCAGCCCCAACACCAGCCCCAACACCAGCACCAACACCAGCACCAACACCTGCCCAAACACCAGCCCCAACACCAGCCCCAACACCAGCACCAACTCCAGCACCAACACCAGCACCAACACCAGCCCCGACACCAGAACCAACACCAGCACCAACTCCAGCTCCAACACCAGCACCAACAACAGCACCATCTTCAAGAACAACAACTGTGGACCAGCACCCAGACGCATCTTGAAACAGTTACTGAACCAACTGACAGCTCCACTATTGACGATTCTGAGGACACTTGCGCTCACTCCACCTTCGAAGAAGGAGAAACAGTCTCCCCGTGCACTGGTCCCTTCACTGGTGAGACGGTGACCAATAACGACGGCCAGACCACCGAATGCCAATGCGAGGCCGGATGCTCTGTTGAACGCCGACGGAGAGAACCAGTGCCACGCCAGACCGTAGAAAAATCTGATGTGAAACCGTTTTTTTTCATTTTAATCTCTCATCTTGCAAAAATTCATCACTACCAAAATTCATTTTATCACTTCCCTCGATATTCCATGCTCTTTTGGATTCATAATTTTTTTGTTCATAACCTTTTATTTGTTTTTTTTTCTTCTGCAATAAGAAAAAACTACCACGAGATACTATATATTTATATATTTATAATTACTTTTGCTTCCAAATTGGCATAATACGTATGTTTGTATAATGCTAAAATTGTAACTTAAATTGGTATTCATATTGTAAATATTATTGTTTATTTATTGTTTGGCATCTTTCTTTGAATTGATACTTTTGGAATAATAAATTTTATATTTGTGGTAAATCTGACTTTTATTTCAAACTTTTGTTTTAATATTCAAGTGTCTTTCAATTTTTCAATAAAAAAGGGTAAAAATATTGACAATCCTTCATACATAGATCTTTGTTATACTTTCACCTTGTAAATGTATTGAAAAAGTGTTGTGGAAGCCAAAAAAAGAAAAACCAAAATTTGTAAATTTTAAAAAATTATAATTGTATTATATTTAGGGTGTTAATGAATGCAAAAAAATGTAATATCTTTCACCCAACGAAAAATTATTAAACCGAAAAAGGCTTGTAAACTTTGTGAATCAGAAAAAAGAAACGAATAAATCTTAAACCATCAGTGCTATCCGTTCTTAAATCGGATAATTAATAGTGAGATACAATCATTTATAGTTGTTTTTTTTTCCATCGTCTATCATCCAAAAACTTTACAAAAATCAAACTTTAAATTATTGTATCTTTGTTATTAACTGTCCGATTAATAAACGGATTGCACTAATGTTCTTATAATTTTTTTGCTTAAATTTTTCTGCATTCATAGAAAATTTTGGTTTGCTAGCCAATTAGCAATGCCACTGTTTTGAAAATTATTTTTTTTCTATTAGCGTAATATTTAACTAAGCAAAAAATATTTTATCTATTTTTTTTTTGGTGTGTTCTAAATGAAGATACGATTTTTTAAAGTTCCATATATCAAATACCGCGCCAAATACTACTATGTACTAAGTGCGTGACGTCGTTGCAGGAGTGACGTCATAAAACAAGTAGCCCGTAACAAAACTGTCAAAAATCTATGCAAACTGACGCGGGACGGACGGACGGATAATATGGCGGGAAGATGCAAGGAGTGACGTCATTGTTTTCGGTTTAAAAAATAATATTATTTTCAACATATTTTTTTTATTTTTTGCGTGCATTTTTATATTTTTTTTTGCACTCGTTAATTTCACTTTCACTTTGTAGCTTGTGTGCTGCTGCTGTCTTCCCTTCTACTCGGGACGCATCGGGCCGATGGAGTGGAAGAGAGATAGATGCGTCACAAACCGAACGCTTATGCCGATCGTGCCTCTCTATTCGCTTGTTCCGCGCTCTCTCGCTTGGCACACGTCGGCCTCAGGCGGAACGTGACGAATCAGTCATGCTTTTTTCTGTCGTGCAGGCCGGTGTTCATCGATTTATGAGATGTTGATCACGTCAAAAAAATTTTAAATGCTCGGCCTCTAGGCGAAAGACATTTTTTTTTTTTAAAATTCTATTCCGGGTTGGGTCGAAATGCCTCCTTGTCAAAATTTGATGTTCCATTTGTGTTTTGCAGTGAAAAAAAGACACACGTCCATTGAGAGGAGCTCAAACTATGTCTAGGTCTTCCACTTATGCCAATACATTTGAAAATCACTTTGTTTCCCTGTAACTTGAATAGAGAAGATAGAGAGTAAAGAATCATTGATTGTTCGTAATTTAATATTTTATTTTATTTATTTTTGTATTTTTTTATTATCATAAATATACATAAAAGAAAACCGAATACATGTCCTAACTGAGTTGCACTACTGCAACTCGTCAGTAAGAGATGCATAAATAACCTAATTCAAATAAAAAATAAAAGTACACTATACTTACCCTACGCGCACAAAAAAAATTTTAATATACATATTAAATAGAAATACAATTCTAAAACTCAATATAATAATTCGCGCTTAGCAACAATTCTCTGCACGCGTCCTCTCTTTTTTTAAGCTTGAAAATTAATGAATTTTTAAACTTTGGTTGTTGCATGTTAAGATTTTTGGATTTTTGACTATACTGTACTGAGTGATTATCTTAATACTTGTTATTTATATTTAGGGTTTTTCACAAATTAACATTTCGTTTTTTACACTATAAGACATGTTGAAACATTATTTAATTCGATTATTAAAGAGGCTATCATTGGCAGTGCATATATGGAGTTCTTTTGGTACAACCCGTTTATGTTGGAAGCGCGGGCGATGCATGGTGAGTTTGGGATATATTAAGGTTTTGAGAGAAAGTAGATTGAAGGTAATGCAGTTTTTTTTTGGGAGAATTGATGATAAAAAAATTGCATCTCTCCCCCGCTCAGGCAAATGGTCATCATCATTATTTTTTTATTGGTGTGGTTTATTTTAAAACTTATGTCTTGTTTCTAAGTCGTAGGTGCCATAATGTTGAAATTTAGAGCAAGGAAATACAAGGCTAGTGAGTGGAAGTGATTACCTAATCATATACATATATTAGAATTTAAAAATATATAGGAGAGTGAAATAAACAGAGGGAAAATATATAAATAAGAAAGATCAACCTAGAAAATTAACATTATCCGTCTCAAAATTAAGATAAGGTCCTTTTACCTGTTGTGGTTTTTTCGGTCATTTCCCACGTATTATCTCCCCAGCTCTTTCACTTTCCAACGCGACAGATGGCGATAAATATGGATAATGATGAAACAAACGCCTAATTCAAAAAATTAATATGATATCGACCGTTCCTTGATGTTAGGAAATCGAGGAAGGCCGAGAAAGACACGGGCTACTGATCAAGTGTTTTGTAAAAATTTTAGTAAACTTATCATATTGTGTGGCATGTAGGATAAAGAAAAGAAGTCGTAATATTTCGACTGCAGTGCAATGAGAAGATGTTATGTATGTGGAGGAGAGCAAGAGAAGTATGCCAGGGACAGGATGTAGGTTGTGTGTGACGCTTCTATTCTCCTCTGCCTAACCCTTGGGGGGAATTGCGTGAATGGTTTGTTAGTATTTAACTACTCATATAAACAGTTTTTTTGTAATATTTTCATGCTTTTTTTTGCGGCATTTATTTATGAACATAAGTTGGCATTATTATACTAGCTGTAACAACGATATTTAATTATTGCGCCATTAAAGAACTCGTTTTGATTTATAAAATACACTTAGATGTGAACACTGAACCCTCAAAAAAATTTAGTACACTTAACTCCGCCATAAACCCCCACTCCGCACAGACGCGTTGTCACGTATTTCTTTCACACCGACCGGCCGAGTCGGACGTTCAGAAAACATTCTGAAAATGCCTTCCTGTGTTTGTTGGTAAACGTGTTTGTAAAAAACCCGTGAATAGAGAAGAATAACTAATAAAAAGTGATTGGTGGAAACTTTCCACATGTTATGTTTATTTATATTTGTTTCATAGCTCTAAAATATTTATTATTCACATAAATCTTAAAAACTAGCTTGTCTTAGAGAATATTAGATGTGTGCTGGTGGTTGACTTTGTAAGGAAACACCACGAGGTGAAGGCAACCCAACCTGCGGTATCTTCTGTCATCGGCTGAAGGCGTTGTCCCATTATACTACGCAAGACTCACGAGATGCCCCACCACGCTTGCCATTTTACTAGGCATCAGGTTCTCGACGTCCTGGTCGTCCACTGTTGACAGTTCGCCGCTGTTTGCGTCAGAGCTGCGGGGACGTGGACTTGACTTGGGAGGGGTTTCGCCGGAGAGCTGGCGGCCGATCACTTGGCCCTGGAGGCTGTTTGTGGTACAGAAAAAAAATCAAATATTCATTACGGCCTCAGTAGAGTATTGGGACCTAAGATGCTAAGACTCACGATACGGAGGTTCCGGGGTTCTATTCCCGGTGAGAATACAATAATTTAAAAGTGTTCTTTTATCAAGCTATCTGGGTGTTTTGTGACGTTGTTCCTCTGTTATGGGCCTCCTGGCCTGTTGTTGATGGTTATATAAAATAAATTTAAATTCTTAGTTGCCCAATTAAAATCCGGATTTTTAAAAATATAGTATATACCTACACTTCCCTATTTAATACTTACCTTTTTGTAGCGGCTCTAAAAATTATGACTTCGATTATTTTCATGTATAAAATATCTTATGAAGATTGAATAATTTGTATATTTGGGAAGTATGTTTACAAGAGACGGAAATTGTGGATAAGGACATTGAAGAGTAGGAAACAGAGTTAAGTGCCTTGTTATCCATTGTGGAAATAAGAAGCTAAATTGGCAGTAGTACACAACGGCAGTTTTGGTACCCCAACCCTTATGTATGGTAGTGAAGCGTGGTGTTGAAAAACAAGGATGAAAGTAGATGAATGCTGTTGAAATGTCATCTCTCTGTGTGGTAAGACTATGTATGATTGGTGTACAAATGTCCAAATTAGAGCAGAGTGCAAGGCTGAGATAAGCATTATCCACAAAATTAACCTTTTACGATGGTTTGGTCATGTGGATCGAATGAGAACGGCTAAAAGAAGTTTAAATGCAAGTGTGCCTGGATGTAGAAGCCGAGGGAAGGGCGTGAAAGACAACCTGGCATGACCAAGTACAAACAAGTAGACGTATGAATGTAGAGGAAGCAAAGGAAGTATGTCAGGACAGAGTGGTATGGCGTTTTAGCGTGATGGGTTGTTAAAATATTTTACGATTTTGTAGTTTAAAAATTTATTAGTCGTAATTATTGGATTGTTCACGAGTTTGTTTAAACTTAAGTAAATTTGTTCGACGTGACGTGACAGTATATAAAATCAGTCAATAATCATTGTCTATGCCACGATCATCATGTTAAAATTAAATCCGTGACATTTAACAAATAATTAAACATGTCACGATGTTTAAATAAAATGCAAGTATAAAAGCTGATTTTTAGCAGAAAAAAAATTTAGTTTTAACCTCTACAATTATGAAAGTTAAGGAAAAAATTCGTAGTTTAGAAGTCCCGGAAGAGCGTGGATCATTTTTTTTCGATCTTCGCTTGTTTAATGATCTACGAAGCAGCTGGACAGAGGATCAGTAAGTCATCATCATCATCATACCATTTCCGTTCCCTGTGTGGAGCATATGAAATCCACAAACTGCCTCCAGGCCAAGCGATCGGCCGCAGCTCTCGCGCTTCCTCCCAAGTCGGAGTCCACGTCCGCAGCTCTGACGCAAACTGCCGACGAATTGTCAACAGTGGGAACGACCGGGAACGCCGAGAAACCTGATGGCTTGCAAAATAGGCAGCGTTGCGGTGGTGGCGGCTCTCGGGAGAGGCGTGCGTAGTATATGGGGAAACGCCTTCGCCGGATGACAGTAGATACCGCAGGTTGGGTTGCCTCATTTCTCTGTGTTCCTTACAAAAAAACAAAGGCCAAACCACCGCACACCCTAATATTCTCCTAAGTACAGCTATTCTCTGAGAGTGTCGTAGTTGAGAGTCTGGTATGTTGGGCCACTGGTTAGGTGCACAGGATCGCCGCAGACATAGCCATAGAGGTGGGGACAGGTGGTGTGATGCAGGCGGATTTTGTTTGAACCGAGTAAACATCCGATTTCCAGACAGCTTTCATACTGTTGAATGCGGCGCCCGCTACTCCAAGCCTCACTCCCAGTTGTTCCCAGAACTCGTTTTCCGTCATGTACGCTCCCAGGTATTTGAAGCTCTCGACCCTTTCGATGACTTGTCCCGACAAGGCCTGAAAATAGGTGTCTTGGAAGAATATTAGGTGTGCGGTGGTTTGACTTTGTCAGGATCACAGAGGTGAGGCAACGGACACAGCCACCCTTGGTATCTACTTTCGTCCGGCGAAGGCGTTTCGGCTGGCTAGGCCATATACTACGTACGCCTCCCGAGAGCCTGAACTCTTATTTGTGATTGTTCATTCTTATAAAAGGGAGTAGTTATGCTAATACTAAAAATATATTTAGTGGGGTAGTCCCCGTCTGGTCGCCCTCGCTTGCCAGGGTCCCTCGGGGCTGCGTTTCTGGGGACTGGCGTGGGTGTTCCTTGGTGTAGTCCTTCTTTCTCCTTTCCCAAGGGTATTTTGCGTATGACTGTGACTTGATTTGGTTAAATAGGTCCCCCAGATAGGATGGAATCCCCTGACGAAGGCGGAACCTAATTCTTTAATATTATCCTAGTTTTACGGAAGAAATAAAAATAAATTGGTTATTGATAATCATCATCATCACATCATATCTATTCCCATATGGATTCCACAAGCTGCCTCCGAGCCAAGTCATCGACCGCCAGTTTCAGATTTTTTAAAACCATATATAGTTTTAATTTATAAAAAACGAAATCGTTCCAATCTTTTGTCTAATGTTTGTATTGAGATATTAATTAATTGATGGAAAATTATCCTTCCCGGATTTGTCCAGTATTATGTTTACATTTCGATTGTACTTAGAATATTGTAAATAGGTTACGTTGTTTATCCGTCCCAGGTCCAGTGACGCAAGCGCCCCCCAGGCCGTCAACTGCCACGCCAACCGGGTTACCCCCTGCTACGGAGACACGGTCACCTACTGCTCTACCGACACAGTCACCTACTGCTCTACCGACACGGCCACCAACAGTAGCTCCAACAACCGTTCCACCAACACCAGTGCCAACACGTCCACCACCAGTAACATCAACCGCTCCACCAACACCAGTGCCAACACGCCCGCCACCACTACCATCAACCGCTTCACCAACAGCAGCTCCAACACCAACACCAGCGCCAACACGACCGACACCAACAACCCCTCCACCAACTAAACCACCAACACCAGCAACACCAACACCTTCAACCGCTCCACCAACCAAACCACCAACACCAGCACCCCCTTCCATTCTGCTGGAAGCGCATCCCTCGCCTCACCGTCTGCTGGAGAAGAGTCTGGAGATTTTGGATTCCCTACCCTTGTTGGATATACTTTATCATTTGGTTCTAAATTCCGTTTTGATATCGACTAGATGCGTGTTTGCATCGTCTTATTTTTTAAATACAGGGAGAAATCCTCCCTGTCCCTATGTTTTAAAGAACTAATTTACCTTATTAAAAAATATTTGATACTGTAGAAGAATTGTAGGTAATTACTTAAAACATATTTTTTACCTGCATGTTTCAGAAATTTCATACGAACATCGTGTATTTTGCAGTAAACAGAGGACTTTATGATTTTTTTTATGCGTTTTTCAGCTTAAAAAATGACAATGAGTTATTATGACAGACAGAGATACTAAACTACACACTGATAACAAAAACATTTATATGAAAAATACAATGAGGGTTAAATCATCAATAATAATAAAAACGGTATTGTGGAATATTTTTATTAAATAACATACTTAAATTAAATACTCAGACTACAAAATCATTGTATAATAATTAATACATAGACAACCAAATCATTGCATGATTAATACATAATATAATCATTGAATGACTAATAAATAGGCCACATAATTATTGTATGATTAATATATAGGCCACTAAACAATTGCACGATTAATACATAGACCTCAAAATAATTGTATAATTAATACGTAGGCCACCAAATCATTGTACGATTAATAAATAAGCCACAGAATCATTGTATGATTAATGCGTAGGCCACAAAATCATTGCATGATTTATAAATAGGCCACAAAATCACTGTTAGATTAATAAATAGGACACAAAATCATTTTAGGATTAATAAATAGGCCACAAAATCACTGTTAGATTAATAAATAGGCCACAAAAATCATTGTATGATTTATAAATAGGCCACCAAATCATTATATGATTAATGAAGAGGCCACAAAATCATTGTTTGATTAATAAATAGGCCACACAATCACTGTTACATTAATAAATAGGCCACAAAATCATTGCATGATTTATAAATAGGCAACCAAATCATTGTTAGATTAATAAATAGGCCACAAAATAATTGTGTATGTATGATCATAGGGCACCAAATCATTGCATGAATAATAAATAGGCCACAAAATCATTGTATGATTAATAAATAGGCCACAAAATCATTGTATGATTAATAAATTGGCCACAAAATCACTGTTAGATTAATAAATTGGCCACAAAATCATTTTATGATTTATAAATAGGCCACCAAATCATTATATGATTAATAAAGAGGCCACACAAAATCATTGTTTGATTAATAAATAGGCCACACAATCACTGTTACATTAATAAATAGGCCACAAAATCATTGCATGATTTATAAATAGGCAACCAAATCATTGTTAGATTAATAAATAGGCCACAAAATCATTGTGTGATTAATAAATAGGCCACAAAATCATTGTATGATTAGTAAATAGGCCACAAAATCATTGCATGATTAATATACAGGCAGCAAAATCATTAACTACTTACTACAGGCCACAAATTTTAAGTATTTAGATTTTTATCAAGGCCACTAATTCAACCTAAGGCCATTAATATTTTTTGAAAGACACAATATCTAGAATGACTAATACATAGACATGAAACTTGTGTATTATAACAGATGTTTGGTGATTTTTCGCTTTATTTTTCTGGATTCCCAGGATATTTTGATACAAAAGCGTTTTATTGTCCTATGATACGTTTTTTTTTCGACTAGTGCTAGATTGACTTGTAAAAAAGGTCACTAATTACACACACTACAAAGCGAAGGTGTGATTATTTTTCTTTCGCCGCGTTCGCTCCTATGTGGAGCGTATGGACACGTGTGTCACCGGCCAGCTCCCTCGCCTCCACCCTCGGAAGATGGTCATCGACGGCCTACCAGGACAGTGCACAGACGCCAATACGCCTTCTCTCAGCGTCAAACATGCATTTTTTTCTAGTTTTAATTAACTAACTAACCATCATGCCATTTCCCCGAAGGGGTAGGCAGAGAGGATAGAACGCCACACCACTCTGTCCTGGCAAACTTGCTTCCTCCACATTCATAAATCTTGCACGCACGTCGAGTATCCTGAATTTTCACATAGCCACTTTCAAGTGTTTATTGTACTTGATCCTGCCGTGTCTTTCTCGACTTCTACAACCAGACACATTCGTATTGTGAATTCTTTTAGCCGTTCTTTCATCATCCATTCGCTCTACACGACCGAACCAACGTAAAAGACTTTCTTAATTTTGTGGATAATGCTCATCTCAGCCTTGCACTCTGCTCTAATTTGGACATTTGTACACCTATCATACATAGTCTTACCACACATAGATCGCATTTCAACAGCACTCAGTCTACTTTCATCCTTGTTTTTCCAACACCACACTTCACTACCATACATAAGGGTTGGTACCAGATCTACGTTGTGTACTGCCAATTTTGCTTCTTTCGATAAGTTCTTATTATAAATTTCGGCATTAGGGCACCTATCTTACACGGTTTTTGACGTGATAACGTCTAATAAATCGATGAACGCCGGCTGCACACACGAAAAAGCATGACTCATTGTCACGTTCCGCCTGAGCCGAGTGTGCAAGCGAGAGCGCGGAACGAACGATCGGCCTAAGCGTTCGGTTTGTGACGCATCTATCTCTCTTCCACTCCATCGTCTAATAATCTACTTTCTTACGGTATTAACCGTATATGAAAGTAGGAATCAGGTTGTGGCGGGCTGTCTCTAGCACGGGGTTCCACACCTGTAGTAGCGTTCTTGGTTCAATTCATAAAAGTATGCTATTTTCATCAATGTTTTCTTATGACGTTATCACGTAAAATTATCGTCCGTAAACCGACTTTACAGACAGCCAATGGTTTTTTTTCCAAGCATGGGCTTTGCTTCTGTACATTAGTTTTATTGAATGTTTATAAGCCGGCGTACATGCCGTCAATTTAAGCTCTGCTGGACTGTATTAAAATCGGTACATAAGATGGCCCCTACATATCTATCAGACCTTTGCATTGCAGAGAACAGAAACCCTAGACAGTCAACTCTAAGTTCCGCACTTGATTCAGCCAGAGGAAGACTTTGTGAACCCCGATCAAGTCCTAACACCAAGTTTGACGATCGTGCTTCTACAGCGGCTGGCCCCTCTGACTGGAATCGACTGTCTTCACACTTACGCACCATTCAGAGCCCCAGTCAACTTCGGTCTCAATTGAAAGCGCGTATTTTTAAAATCTCGCATACAAATTCTCGCAAGTGCGTAATTGCCCTAGTCTGCTCAAGTTACAGGTAATTTTGGGCTGCTGGACTGTTATCTCACATACAAATTCTTGTGAAAGTGCGAAATTGCCTAGTCTGCTCAAGTTACAGGTAATTTTGGGCTGCTAGACTGTTATATCAATCACATACAAATTCTCGTAAGTGCGAAATTGCCCTAGTCTGCTCAAGTTACAGGTAATTTTGGGCTGCTAGACTGTTATCTCACATACAAATTCTCGTAAGTGCGAAATTGCCCTAGTCTGCTCAAGTTACAGGTAATTTTGGGCTGCTGGACTGTTATCTCACATACAAATTCTCGTAAGTGCCAAATTGCCCTAGTCTGCTCAAGTTACAGGTAATTTTGGGCTCCTAGACTGTTATCTCACATACAAATTCTTGTAAGTGCGAAATTGCCCTAGTCTGCTCAAGTTACAGGTAATTTTGGGCTCCTAGACTGTTATCTCACATACAAATTCTCGTAAGTGCGAAATTGCCCTAGCCTGCTCAAGTTACAGGTAATTTTGGGCTCCTAGACTGTTGCCTGCACAGTACATTTTTGGGCTCCTAGACTGTTATCTCACAAAAATTCTCGTAAGTGCGAAATTGCCCTAGTCTGCTCAAGTTACAGGTAATTTTGGGCTGCTAGACTGTTATCTCACATACAAATTCTCGTAAGTGCGAAATTGCCCTAGCCTGCTCAAGTTACAGGTAATTTTGGGCTCCTAGACTGTTATCTCACATACAAATTCTCGTAAGTGCGAAATTGCCCTAGCCTGCTCAAGTTACAGGTAATTTTGGGCTCCTAGACTGTTATCTCACATACAAAATTCTCGTAAGTGCGAAATTGCCCTAGTCTGCTCAAGTTACAGGTAATTTGGGCTCCTAGACTGTTTATCTCATATAAAATTTTCGTAAGTGCGAAATTGCCCTAGTCTGCTCAAGTTACAGATAATTTTGGGCTCTACGAGTTCTGTTGCTACAGGTAATTTTGGCTCCTAGACTTTATCTCACATACAAATTCTCGTAAGTGCGAAATTGCCCTAGCCTGCTCAAGTTACGGGTAATTTTTGGGCTCCTAGACTGTTATCTCACATACAAATTCTCGTAAGTGCGAAATTGCCCTAGTCTGCTCAAGTTACAGGTAATTTTGGCCTACAGAAGACTATTGTGCAATGGTTTTTGAGAAGTGCGAAAAAATAAAATAAAACAAAAATATTTTTAAATCAATTTATAAAATAATAAAAACAACATAAAAAAAACAGCACAAAAATAATGGATGGCACATTTTACAAAACAAAAATACACAAAATGCAAAAAATATTTAAAAAATTCTTAAAATGCGTCAAATTCTAAATGCAATTTGATGTAAAATTGACATTAAACTGGTGTCAATGTTAGATGATTAAAAAAATTACATTTCTATTATAAAATTTCTGAATAAAAATAATTCATAAACAATTATTGATACATTTTTACAATCTATTCACATTTTGAAAAACAAATATAAACATTTTTAGGTAAAGAATTATAAAAATTCATGATTCCTAGCATACTATTATTTACATTGACATTTGAAGAAATCGGTTTTAATATTATATTAAGGCTTGTAATTTTAATTTTCTGTGAATGCAGAAAAATCAAACGAAAAATCACAAGAACATCGGTGCAATCCGTTCGTCAATCGGATAATTAATAACAGACATACGACCATTTTAAGTTTGATTTTTGTAAAGATTTTGTATGGGGAGAAAAATTTTAAATGATTGTATCTCGCTTATTAATTATCCGATCGACAAACGGATTGCACTGGGTGGATTTGTGATTCTTCGCTTTATTTACTCACTGATTGCCTTTTCAGCAAAAATTTTTTTTTTATAAAAAAAAAATTTTAACGAGAAAAATAGACAAAATCGGACGGATAGCGATAAAAAATATAACATTTTCAATTATTAAGTAGCCAATCTTTTGACAAAATCCCGATTTCTAAAATAAATGTCTCGTAAAAAATAAAAAAAAATTCTAAAATAGTTTTTTTGATTAAACTTAAAATTAAAAATTGCCAAAATGTAGCACCCTTTATGAATTAATTCTTATATTGAATATCGTTCATGCAACGGCAATATGTCGTAGGCCACAATTTCGCAAATAAGAACATTTTTACCGCCCGCCTTTTTTTATATGAAAATTCCTAATAATCTTTACTGAATTTGCAATATCATAGTTTCCATAGGTATTAAAAAATTTTAAAACCTTACTATTTAACTAAGCTAAAAAAATGATTTTAATGAAGATACGATTTTTTAAAGTTCCGCATATCGAAGCGGGAGACCAGTGAATCTACATAATATTTTGAGTCGATTTTGATTTGATTTGTTTGAAGTTTTTTTGATTTGAGAAAATTTAAAGAAAAAAAAATTTTTTTTTTCATAAAAATTATTATTAAATATAATCGGTTTAGTTAAATTAATACTATGCATTAGGAAAAAGAAGCAACAACTTAATTTTAACAAGAATAGGGTTCTTTCCGATAGCACGAATATTCTTATATATATATAAATATTCAAAGTATATTTTTACGATTCCAACGATATAAAACACAATGATCAAAAATGTTGTTTTCATTTATAAATTTATGTTTTAAAAACACGAAAATACGAATGATTTTTAACGCCCGTTATTGGCTAATGACGTCATACCCGTCCATTATGAAAAGGCGGGAAATTCATTCAGGCCCATATTGATGTGACGTCACACCGCATGCGCGCCAAATGAAGGATTTTGCGAGCGATTTGAAAAAGCGCTATTTCAAACCGCGCTAAAAAATTTATATGACATCGTAAAAAATTTTAAAAAATTCCCTTGATATTGTAATTTTTCAATCAATTTTTTGAAATAAAAGAACCCAATTCGTACAATTTTACTTAATCTACGGAACTTATGGAAGCTTTAAATGGAGAAAAAAAATTTTTCATTCTCAGATTCAAAAATCCTCTTATACAATCCTTTCAAATATGATGTAGATTCACCAGTTTTCGAGTTTTCTTACTTAATTTATAATAGGGTTTTTGAAACTCTCTGTACCGACCCAATGACAAAACAAAAATGCATTTTCGCATAATTGTCGGCTACGACATATCGCAGTTGCATTGACAATAAATATACAGGCGTATTACGATGAACGCATTATATTAAAATATTATTGTGAAATCTATTTAAATTTTTTTATTTATTACAGAGAATTTTACTTGGAGATGACTATGGGCGAAGGATTAATGTAATATATTTTGTTCTATAGCGGCCTGCCTATAATAATTCATTCATTCATTATACCATATCTGCTCCCTATGCGGAGCATATGGAATCCACAAACTGCCTCCAGCTCCCGTGCATCCTCCCGAGTCAAGTCCACGTCCCGCAGCTCTGACGCAAACTGCCGACGAATTGTCAACAGTGGACGACCAGGACGCCGAGAACCTGATGCCTTGTAAAATAGGCAAGCACGGTGGCGGCTCTCGGGAGGCATACGTAGTATATGGCCTAGCCAGCCGAAACGCCTTCGCCGGATGACGGTAGATACCAAGGGTTGCTGTGTCCGTTGCCTCACCTCTGTGTTGTTTAGAAAGTCAAACACCGCACACGTAATATTCTTCTAAGACACCTATTCTCTGCACTCAGAAGTCTGGTATTTTGGGCCCTGGTTAGGTGCCATGATTCGCAGCCATAGAGGAGAACAGGTGTGATGCAGGCGTCATAAAGTCGGAATTTTGTTTTAATTATAATTAATTCAAAGTAATACACCTGTATTTATATATGATTTACAAAATAATTCATAATTTATTTTATAAACAGTAACTATTTTAAAGGATTCTTAAAAAATTTAATAGCTACTTAGTGATACATGACAAAACTATAAAGCTAATAAAAAAATGACTAAATTGGTAAAATGTTAGCCAATAAAACTTCGATCACAATCGAAAAATTAATCACTAAAATAAAAGTAATATGGTGTCGAAAACTAGGGGTCCTACCCTCACACTGGTCCTGACTGGGTAAATGGTAATATTTTCCAAGTATGGGATGCCATTTCTCTGAAATTCCTCTTCAAAGGATCAAAATAACACGTTCACTTAAAAATTACAAATGACATAATGAAAGTTCCATCGTTCTTCCACGTGGATTCTACAAAGTGCCTCGCGCGTTCACTGGCCGGGTCCACGACCCGTAGCTCGGACGTGAACCGCCGGCGGATCGCCAGCAGTGAGCGTCGGTTCGTGTATTCGTAGGATATCCGTGCAGCCGAATCGCCCTCGATGACGGCAGTTGCTGCGTCCGTTACCTCACTTCTGTCATGATTTAAAAAAAAAAATTTTCTATTTATTTTGCAGAACAGAAAATTGCATTTACGTCAGTTTTATCGCCAGTTTACATCTTTTGGTGCATAGGACACTACGCTAGTCACCTTAACTGCGAAATACGCTACTTATTATTTAAGTAATGTCGTTTCTCATTCGCTGCGGTGCATAAGGCACTCAAATTGCTGCAGCATCGACTTGGATGGCTACTAAATTTTTTATTTATCTTCGAGAGCTTTTTTCAAAAAATTTGGCTTGCCGAAAACGGTAAATTTTTTTAAAAAAGATTTAATGAAGTTTGGGGCGAATTAAAATAAAAACTCGGGAAATTTGGCTT
>JAGVSP010006490.1:0-16269 GCA_022494985.1 Micrasema minimum
TTTTTTATTTTACCTTACTATGATTACAACTTATATTTTACCTTGTTGTACTACTTATATTTACTACTTACTATTATACCTTATACTACCTCTATTTACCTTACTAGGGATTACTACTTATATTATGTATTTTTAGCGTAACCTCCCTCACCAAACACAAGAGCTTGTCTTTTTTATTGGAGAGGTATAGCGTTATGATTATTTTGTATAATTATTGTAATATTAAGCTTTGCAAAATCGATAATGTATTGAATAAATAAATATTAGTTAAATGAAAAATATTATAAACAGTAAATTGAATGCAGTTGAAATGCGATCTCTCAGGCGAATGTGTGGTAAAACTATGTATGATAGGTGCACTAATGTTGAAATTAGAGCAGAATGCAAGGCTGAGATAAGCATTATCGACAAAATTAAGAAAGGTCTTTTACGTTGGTTCGGTCATGTAGAGCGAATGGATGATGAAAGAACGGCTAAAAAAATATATGATGCGACTGTGCCTGGATGTAGAAGTCGAAGAAGACCGAGAAAGACATGGCATGATCAAGTAAAACAAGTGGGCATGTCAGAAGTCGGAATAATCGACGTGCGTGCATGAGAAGATGTATGAATGTGGAGGAAGCAAGAGAAGTATGCCAGGACAGAGTGGTGTGGCGTTCTATCCTCTACCTCTTCGGGGAAATGGCGTGATGGTTAGTTAGTTAGTTTTTTTTTTAGTTATAAAAAGGAAAAAAAAAAACATTGTTGCAAAGTATACAAATACCAATACAGTGAATGATTGTGGAACATGTATTGTGCAGGTTCAAGCCGGAGCGCTGCCAGGTGTCCGTGGAGGTGTGCTGCAAGGCCCCGAGGGACCCCAGCAACCCCATCGAGCCCCCCGCGCACCCCGAGAGGCTGAGCGGGTGTGGAATAAGAAATGAGCTGGGAATCGACTTCCAAATCGAAATTCCACCAGTGGTAAGCGCTCTGATTAACTAACTAACTAACCATTACGCCATACCACTCTGTCCTGACAGACTTCCTTTGCTTCCTCTACATTCATCAACTTCTCATGCACATACGCCGGTTATTCCGACTTTTCACATGACCACTTTCAAGTACTTGACGTACTTGGTCATGCCAGGTTGTCTTTCTCGGCGTTCCGCGGCTTCTACATCCAGGCACACTTGCATTTGAACTTCTTTTAGCCGTTCTTTCATCACTCATTCGCTCCACATGACCGAACCATCGTAAAAGGTTAATTTTGTGGATAATGCTTATCTCAGCCTTGCTCTAATTTGGACATTTGTACACCTATCGTACACAGTCTTACCACACATAGATTGCATTTCAACAGCATTCAGTCTACTTTCATCCTTGTTTTTCCAACACCACGCTTTACTACCATACACAAGGGTTGGTACCAATTATTGCTTCTTTCGATAAGTTCTTATTTGCCACTATGGATTTCAAGGCACCATTAACTCTGTTTCCTTCTATCAATGCCCTTATCCACATTTCCGTCTCTTGTAAACATACGTACTTCCCAAATATACAAATTCTTCAACCTGCTTCAATCTGTCTCCATTTACTATAATATTACATACGGTCATATTCACATTTCTTTCAAAAACCATCACATTTGACTTTTCCACATTCATTAACAAATCACTCTCCTTGCACACATTGAAAACCTCAGTGACCAAGGACTGCAGCTCCTCTTCGCTATCAGCAAGAAGCACTGCGTCATCACCGTACAAAAGGCAACTAACAGTTAGATAACTCATTTTCGCTCCCACATTCATACTTTTCAATTCTTTCATGCATTTATCTATGTATAAATTGAACAAACATGGTGACATCACTCTTCCCTGTTTGACTCCTTTGGGAATGTCAAACTACGATGTGAATGACCCATTTATCCTGACACTCGCTGACCTTTCCTTGCAATAATAATAATAATAATAATAATAAAAATCTTTATTGAAGGTAAGGAAATATACATTTTACATTCAATTGGCGGACTTATAGCTTCTAGCTATTTCTTCCAGTCAACCATAATACAAAAAAATAAATCTAAAATAAAATATGACAAAAGAAGAAACTAAATAAGATACCCAATATTATATAATAATGTTATGGGTTATCAAAATATTCCTGCATACTGTAATGACAATTGTTTATTAGATAATTTTTTATCATTTTTTTTAAAAACTCTATATGTCTGCTTGATCTTTAATATATTTTTGCAACTTATTATATACCTTGATTGCCATAAAATAAGGCCCTTTTTGAACACATGTGTATTTTGTTAGGGGTATCTGTAATTTATTTTTGTTTCTGGTGTTATGATCGTGTATTTTTTCAAGTTTGCAAAAATCATCTGGTCTTGTTTTAACAATGAGACAGAGTTCCATAACATATATTCCTGTCAGTGTCAATAATTTTAATTTTTTAAATATAGGCCGGCATGTTTCTAAATATCCTGCCCCTACCATTTTTCGGACACATCTTTTTTGTACAGTAAAGACATCTTTGACATTTGTCGAATTTCCCCAGAAGATATAATAGCGCGGATGAATCCTCCTTCTGATGAATGACTCCTGCGTTCTGATTAGATATTGAACAATTGCTATCTAGGAACATTCCGATTGCGATGTTAGTGCGTATCGCAGTGTGTTACAAGTAATTAAGTGCTGTCAGTTCCCCTGGACCATGGCCATCCTGAGTATAGCGGACAGCGGGGCGCTGTGTGCCGGCTCCCTCATACACCACCGCAGGTGGTGCTCACTGGGGCGCACTGTATAGGAAAGTAAGTGCTGTCAGTTCCCCTGGACCATGGCCATCCCGAGTATAGCGGACAGCGGGGCGCTGTGTGCCGGCTCCCTCATACACCCGCAGGTGGTGCTAACTGGGGCGCACTGTATAGGAAAGTAAGTGCTGTCAGTTCCCCTGGACCATGGCCATCCTGAGTATAGCGGACAGCGGGGCGCTGTGTGCCGGCTCCCTCATACACCCGCAGGTGGTGCTCACTGGGGCGCACTGTATAGGAAAGTAAGTGCTGTCAGTTCCCCTGGACCATGGCCATCCCGAGTATAGCGGACAGCGGGGCGCTGTGTGCCGGCTTCCCTCATACACCCGCAGGTGTGGTGCTAAACTGGGGCGCACTGTAATAGGAAAGTAAGTGCTGTCAGTTTCCCCTGGACCATGGCCATCCTGAGTATAGCGGACAGCGGGGGCGCTGTGTGCCGGCCTCCCTCATACACCCGCAGGTGGTGCTCACTGGGGCGCACTGTATAGGAAAGTAAGTGCTGTCAGTTTCCCCTGGACCATGGCCATGAGGCCCGAGTATAGCGGACAGCGGGCGCTGTGTGCCGGCTCCCTCATTACACCCCGCAGGTGGTGCTAACTGGGGCGCACTGTATAGGAAAGTAAGTGCTGTCAGTTCCCCTGGACCATGGCCATCCTGAGTATAGCGGACAGCGGGGCGCTGTGTGCCGGCTCCCTCATACACCCGCAGGTGGTGCTAACTGGGGCGCACTGTATAGGAAAGTAAGTGCTGTCAGTTCCCCTGGACCATGGCCATCCTGAGTATAGCGGACAGCGGGGCGCTGTGTGCCGGCTCCCTCATATCACCCGCAGGTGGTGCAGGTGGTCACTGGGGCGCACTGTATAGGAAAGTAAGTGCTGTCAGTTCCCCTGGACCATGGCCATCCCGAGTATAAGCGGACAGCGGGGCGCTGTGTGCCGGCTCCCTCATAACACCCGCAGGTGGTGCTAACTGGGGCGCAACTGTATAGGAAAAAGTAAGTGCTGTCAGTTCCCCTGGACCATGGCCATCCCGAGTATAGCGGACAGCGGGGCGCTGTGTGCCGGCTCCCTCATACACCCGCAGGTGGTGCTCACTGGGGCGCACTGTATAGGAAAGTAAGTGCTGTCAGTTCCCCTGGACCATGGCCATCCCGAGTATAGCGGACAGCGGGGCGCTGTGTGCCGGCTCCCTCATACACCCGCAGGTGGTGCTAACTGGGCGCACTGTATAGGAAAGTAAGTGCTGTCAGTTCCCCTGGACATGGCCATCCCGAGTAAAAGCGGACCAGCGGGCGCTGTGTGCCGGCTCCCTCATACACCCCGCAGTGGTGCTCACTGGGGCGCACTGTATAGGAAAGTAAGTGCTGTCAGTTCCCCTGGACCATGGCCATCCCGAGTATAGCGGACAGCGGGGCGCTGTGTGCCGGCTCCCTCATACACCCGCAGGTGGTGCTAACTGGGGGGCGCACTGTATAGGAAAGTAAGTGGCTGTCAGTTCCCCTGGACCATGGCCATCCCGAGTATAGCGGACAGCGGGGCGCTGTGTGCCGCTCCCTCATACACCCGCAGGTGTGCTCACTGGGCGCACTGTATAGGAAAGTAAGTGCTGTCAGTTCCCCTGGACCATGGCCATCCCGAGTATAGCGGACAGCGGGGCGCTGTGTGCCGGCTCCCTCATACACCCGCAGGTGGTGCTCACTGGGGCGCACTGTATAGGAAAGTAAGTGCTGTCAGTTCCCCTGGACCATGGCCATCCCGAGTATAGCGGACAGCGGGGCGCTGTGTGCCGGCTCCCTCATACACCCGCAGGTGGTGCTCACTGGGCGCACTGTATAGGAAAGTAAGTGCTGTCTATTCTAAATCCACTAGTGATTACTCAAAAAACTATACTGAAAATAATCATGACACGTCCGTATACATATCCAACCGATCAATTATTTGCTGATGCTAAGGTGCTTACAATTCGGCAATTATATGTTAAGTCATGCTTAGTGAAATTTTGGAGTATTGACAAGTGCAGAACGCAACAAAACATGAACACTCGCTTTGCCTCAAACATAAATTATTTACTTCCAAAAAGAAAAACAACGATAGCGCAGCGCCACTTCACATTTATTGGGACCAAGATATATAACCAAATGGACACACAAACCAAATTATTAACCGACTTCTCCAAGTACAGGGTCGGTGGCGTTAGTTGGATAAGTCTAATGGGTCGTGTATATTGAAAATGCCTGCAAAAAATATAGCTATTTAATTATTAAAATTTGGTATGCAAAATATTGTTTTGTAAATTATAAATTTTAAATTTGTGTAATACAAACTTGGCTCTATTGTACTAATCACGTAAATATTCAATTATGTTTAATACTACAATGTGTAATAATACTACAATGCCCTGACTCGACACGGACCATCTAGTGAGTCGGGGCCAGATCATTGGCATGGGTCTCTACTGATTGAGTTGCCATCCCATTATTGTGAATATATTATTGTAAAGTGTAATAATAAATAAAATAAAAAAAAAAAAAAAAATTCTGGACAGGTCCAACCTAATCCATGCTATCTCCAGATAGGATAGACGCCACCTTCACATTCGTACATCTTCTTTTGTCGATAATTCCCTCTTTTCACGTGACCGTGTACAAATTACTGGATTATACCCGTGCTAGATATCAATCATTATTGATATCTCACCAGACACAGAGAAGCTCTGTATAGAAATTCTTGGATTATCTAGGGTTTACAGGGCTTATGACCTACCATTAGCTGAGTTTAAGTGGCCACTTGATATATTGCAACATTCCCCTTTCCGCCCATCAACTGATAATACAATTTTTGAAACCTTACCATGGTAACAAAATCGATGTACAAGCGGAAACCTGTGAATCTACATAATATTTGGAGTCGATTTTGTAGAATAAATATTTTTGATTTAACCCCTAGTTTTCAAGAAAAATTGAGTCAGAAGTAATTAAATTGTTTTCAAATATCGTGTATTTAGTCAGATTAATACCATCCATAAATAAAACAAAATAAAACAGCATTTTAATACGAATTTGTGCAATTTTACGTAATCTGCGGTACTAATGAAAGTGTGGCGGAAGAAATACGTCACGCGGGCGACGCGGAACGAAGCGAGACCTACCAAACTCTGCCGAACGCTATCGAACCAAAGTTGTGGCTACAAAAGCTTTTGTGAGAAGAAAAAAAAAATTTTTTTTCAAGCTCAGATTCAAAAGCCAAGTTACACATTCGACTCCAATTATGATGTAGATTCTCCAGTTTTGTGGTTGTACTACGAGTTTGGTTACTCCATGTATTTAATGACAATCGAACTTAATTAGAAGCATCTTAGAATATGGAGTCCCCACTATTCTGTTTACATAGATAAAATCGAATCAATACAAGCCAAATTCTTAAGAACTCTTGCCTATAGATCTGGAGTGAGTCGCAGATTATACAACTATAAAGATCGATTACATTTTTTTAAACTGGACAGTTTACAAAAAAGGAGAAAAGTAATCGATCTCACGTGCTTGCATAAAATTATAAATAGTCACCTTGACACAACGCTAATAAGCGAAATCGGTCTGCGTGCCAATTTACGACTGCGTAATCAGACATTTTCAGAGTTGAGCGCTTTTCCTCCAATACAGGATATTGGTTACAATCCTCTCTCTCGTATGTGCAGAGAGTACAATGTAATACACAGGGACAGCACTGAAGGTACAGATGGGACATCTTCGGAAGCTCCGTAGGTGGGTTCAAGAGAAGGGTGTCCGCCAGATATTTGTCATCACTTTTGCTTTTATATGTGTGTTATATTTACTTAAGCATTGTGTGTATGTCACATTTTCATCAACATTATGTTTTAGTTATTCGATTAAGCATGATGTGAACAATTTTAAAGGGCAATTGGTCTACCTATGTATATATATTATATCTTTTTTTATATATATTTAGTTTAGTTTTTTTGTTTATTGTTCCGTAATAAAAAAAAAAAAAAATAATTGTAAAAATTGTTTAGTTGTAAAAAAAAAAAAAAATCAGCCAGTGCGTCGGAGCACACAATTGAATTCTCTCATGAAAATATTTGGCGATAATTCCAGGCTCCGGCCGCTGGAGGTCAAGGTCCGCGCCGGGGTGTGGGACACCCAGACCACGGGAGAGAGGCTGCCCTTTCAGGAGAGGAACGCGGAGAGGTTACTGATCCATCCCAAATTCAAAGCTGATATATGTTGGCTAACGACGTTGCACTCATCTTTCTCAAAACACCCTTCACTCCAGCTGAAAACATCAACACGGTATGTATATCGGCCCCTTTCTGACAAAAAAAGTTACAAAAAGAGAGAGACCTCCTGTGTGTCATGCTGAAACACGGTGCATTTTTTTTAAAAGTGTTAAAATGAGAGAAATCCATAAAATTTTACATAGAAAATAACAAAATATATAATAACGATTCAGTAGATAAGTGTTAATATCAATATTTGTCCGCTTGGCGGTGTATTGATCCCAAAAGTAAATGGAATTAAGCCTATCTTTATATGGCGCAGTTTACTACACAACAGTTTTCTGTGCAGTCTGAAAAACGGTCCCATATAAAGGTAAAACTGCATGAAAAACTGTGTGTGCTAGTGTCAGATTTAAACTGACATGACAGTCAATGTTTTTTATGTAAACGTTTAAGTAGACATTGGTTTATTGTATGCTTTTAAATACGTAAAAAACCAATAACATATTTACATTATTAGCTAAATTTACAATTTCCTGAGAGCAAACATACGATAATAACTTACAATCGCGTTTCAAAAATACACATATTTAGCGTGTCTTTTGACAGAAGTTTGACAGACTGCACAGTTTTCTGAACAAGAAACTGTGTAGTTTTCTGAACAAGAAACTGTCTCATATAAAGCGGGCATTAGGGTTTATAACAAAAAAATTAACGCAACAACACCGTGGCAAATTAGATTTCTACCGTATGCAATTTTTTTAAATCGGATTAATAACCGGTTTCAAATCCGGACCTCCTGTGTGTCATGCTGAAACACGGTGCATTTTTTTAAAAGTGTTAAATGAGAGAAATCCAATAAAATTTACATAGAAATTAACAAAATATATAATAACGATTCAGTAGATAAGTGTTAATATCAATATTTGTCCGCTTGGCGGTGTAGTGAGCTTAAAGTAAATGCAATTAACCATGTGGCGGAAGAAATACGTCACGCGGGCGACGCGGAACGAAGCAAGATCTACCGAACTCTGCCGAACGCTATCGAACAATGAGGAGAGACATTTTAACCTTCATCGTGACTACACGTCGCTTTTGTACAAATTTCTTGCCGCCAAAATGTGGGGGCAATCTAAATTCATTTCACATTTTCCATTTTCATTCATGTCAAATTTAATTAGTTAAGTTTTCATTGTATTTCCTTTCAGTAACTTCTGTGTAATAAATGTGCACTAGAAACTGTAAAAGTACTCTTTCATTCTCTCTGTGGTACCCACATAAAGCCATCACCACTAGAGGTAACCAATCTGGTGGCTAAAATTACTTTATATTAAAGGGACATCCTTCTGGAAGCTTCGGTGTACGCGTATTCGGAATATCCTAATCAATTCCGCGCCTATCTAAGATTTTCCATAATGCCCCTTTTAACACAGTGGAATCGTCTAGAAACTTCTTTACAATTCTAACCTTTTCATGGCCTTACTATATATATTGTATATATTTGTTTAGATTTGCCTGCCTCCAGCAGAAATGAATTTCGACACTGCTAAAAACTGCTTCGGGACCGGCTGGGGCAAAACAAACTTTGGTAAATACGATCAATTATCTTGCAACTTGGTTATAACTAACTAACTAACCATTATGCCATTTCCCCGTAGGAGTAAGCAGAGAAAATAGAACGCCATACCACTCTGTCCTCTGTCCTGACATACTTCCTTTGCTTCCTCTACATTCAGACATCTTCTCATGCACATACGCCGATTATTCCGACTTTTCACATAACCACTTTCAAGTGCTTGACGTACTTGGTCATGCCAGGTTGTCTTTCTCGGCCTTCCGCGGCTTCTACATCCAGGCACACTTGCATTTAAACTTTTTATAGCCGTTCTTTCATCACTCATTCGCTCCACATGACCAAACCATCGTAAAAGCCCTTTCTTAATTTTGTCGATAAAATGATCTCAGCCTTGCGCACTCTGCTCTAACTTGGTTCTTAGTAATGAATATAATGAAAGCTTCACCCTTTCCCTAGACTGTTTTCAAGACTATTGAGTATTTTTTCAGTCCAGCACAACTCTACCGATTTTTTAAAGCTAATCCGAGAAATTTAATAGATTCAGTTTTAACTGGAAAGAGTGGAAGAAAATAAGGTTATATTTTATCCGACCAAATGCTTTCATTGCCCCTACATGTAGTATAACCTATGTATTATACACCTATGTATTATACATCTATGTATTATACATCTATGTATTATAATTGCTATTGTTTCCATCACCCAAACCAACCAGAGCTTGGTCAAATTAACAGCAGTAGGGAAACGTAAGTTTCTACCACGATCATTATACACCGTTTCCCACGATGAGACCGCGAAACTCCAGAGGGTGATTATTCATGATATTCTGAGAAAAAAATCTTAATAAAGTTTTTCAAAAAACTCAATTCTAATTTCTTAAAAAAATGTTTAAAATATGAATAAAAATTCACGCGTGTAATACCGTCCATTTTTGAACTGGCTAACACCACGTGACCTGCACCAATTTCAGATATGAAATTCGAATTTTGAATGTCGCACAAGGCAAGGCGTTCGGTGACCAGAGCGGACCCCCACTCCTCCCCGCCCACCGCCCACCCCGCCACCGCTAGCATTTCAAACAGAAGCCAGTATTACATAGTCGCTTTTTACTAAAATACTTTTTTTAAATTAATTATTAAAAATGCCCGGATCAAAAAAACTTTATAAGGATTTTTTTCTCAGAATACATCTCATCGTCTCATCGTGGGACACGGTGTATATTAGCATACTGCCTCTCCAGACATCCACCCCAGCATCCGCGGTCAGTCAGGGTCTCGATGGAGGGGTCCGAGGGTCCACTGTACATGTATTAGAATATTTGCAGGCAAGACCGGAGTGTACGCGGTGATAATGAAGAAGGTGGAGCTAGACGTGGTGAACCACGCCACGTGCGAGGCCAAGTTCCAGAAGACGAGACTTGGACCGAAGTTTAAGCTGCACTCCACTTTCCTTTGCGCCGGGGGACAGAAAGGAAAAGATACTTGCAAGGTATTTAATGAAAGCCCCACCCTTTCCCTATACTGCTTTAAAGACTATTGAGTCTTTTTTTCAGCCCAGCCAACTCGACTGATTTTTTCAACAAGCTAAACCGCGATTTTAAGATTGTTAGTGTGATAAAAATACGGATGAATTTACGATAATGTACGCGAACAAATGCTTTCATTGTACCCCTACCACTGTCTCGGCTTATGTATCATAATTGTCATTGTTTCCATCACCCAAACCAACCAGAGTCGGCCCAAATTAACAGTGGTAGGGATTTACTTAGATTTGAACTGAACCCAAAAAATGAATGACACTTCAACTCAGCGAAAACCTCCACCTACGCCAGACGCGTATTCAGTATTTCTTTAACCACCGGCAGAGTCGGACGTTCAAAAACATTCCGAAATGC
The DNA here is from genome assembly GCA_022494985.1 of Micrasema minimum. Classification (NCBI taxonomy): domain Eukaryota; kingdom Metazoa; phylum Arthropoda; class Insecta; order Trichoptera; family Brachycentridae; genus Micrasema; species Micrasema minimum. The sequence goes on from JAGVSP010006490.1 coordinate 10,498, forward strand.
CTTCCTGTGTAGAAAAACCGTGTAAAAACCGTACGGATAAAATTAAGAAAAAAGATGGTGCTACTTTCCACATGTAAAAGTTTATTTATATTTGTTTACATCGCCTAAAATAATTATTGTTCAAAAAAAGTTTTCTTCTTAAATAATAACCACAATAAGTCCCAAAATTAAAAAAAAGACATTTTAGATGCATGGTAAAAATTCATGAACGCTCCTCGTAAGGAACGGGTTAGTATTGTATACTGTTACTGTAACCCTATATTTAGCCCATACCTTTTTTGCGGTGTGTGAGCGGATGCTTGCCGGCAGTCAAAGGCTCTGATAGTCGACCCGTGTAAGAGTATTAAGGTGCAGAATCTCCGTGTCATTACCATTTCTAAATAATTTTACTCTGCAAGGCAGTTCTAAATGTATTATATATCAATGGGTAGAGTATGTTAGTTTCTACCCCGATCATTATTTATTATTTATTACAACCACCCGTGTGGAGACCGGTATCCCGCCTCGCCAGCCCCCCATCCCAGACATCCACCCGTGCATCCGCGGTCAGGGTCACAATGGATGGGGGATTAGGGAAAAGAGGGGAGGGGACAGAACGCATGTGTGCATCTCACACTATCATCCTATCTGGCAGACACTATTTCATACGTCCCCTGCCGCATATAATATATGGTTGTCAGATGATGGGCGGAATGGGGAATGTTGTTAGTACATCAAGCGGCCACTTAACCCATCCAATGACAGGTCATAAGCCCTGTAAACGCCTAGATAACCTACATTCGTTTCCAGACTTTCTCTGTCTCTGTTGGGATATCAATAATATCTGATATCAGCCCAGCATGGGAAGTTATATCTGTTTTTACATAATCCATCATTATAATCTAAGTATGTATTGACTTTTAAATATTTTTTTTATCATGTATTAAAATCTCTTTAAACTGTAGGAGGCTATAAAAAATCCCAATCGCCCATGCGCTTGGTAGCTGCAAAGTGTTGTGATGTAGTCACTTTATTGTACAGCGCTCTTGAGGCGATTTCTCGCAAAAATAGCGCTTAATAAATCCCCCATAAATAAATGAACAATTAAATCCAGTAATTGATACATAATAATAAATAATAAATAGATACATAATAATATAGTAAAAATATTTCTTATTTAAAGACATTGATTATTATTGTTTATATGTATTATACACCGTGTCCCACGACGAGACCGCGAAACTCCAGAGGGTGATTATTCATGATATTCTGAGAAAAAAATCTTAATAAAGTTTTTCAAAAAACTCAATTCTAATTTCTTAAAAAAATGATTAAAATATGAATAAAAATTCACGCGTGTAATACCGTCCATTTTTGAACTGGCTCACACCACGTGACCTCCACCAATAAGCGCGAAGCGAAGCGCGTCCCTATTGGACCGCGAACCAATAAGATCGCGTAGTAGTGATCTCGTATCAATACGTACTTGGTACCTACTTGCCTAGTAACATCGCTATTTCCGTACAAGGCAAGGCGTACGGTGACCAGAGCGGATCCCCACTCCTCCCCGACCACCGCCACCCCGCCACCGCTAGCATTTCAAACAGAAGCCAGTATTACAACTGTCGCTTTGTATTAATACTTTTTTAAAATTAATTATTAAAAATGCCCGGATCAAAAAAAATTATTAGGATTTTTTTCTCAGAATACCATGAACAATCATCATCCTCCGGAGTTTCGCGGTCTCATCGTGGGGACACGGTGTACATTATGTACGCATGTATATATTTTATTTTTTTATTACTTTTATAATTGTTTCTTCTTAGTTTTTTATATGCATAATTATAGAGCCTATTTTTAATTGTAAATATTTAATAATTTTGTAATAAATATCATTTTCACCTGTATGTAACTGGAACATTCACGCCTGTGAATGTTCTGTATATGTACAGAAAATAAATAAATAAATAAATTTGTCTACAAGTATGTGTATACGTTCAAAATGTTGTCGTTAAAAAGATTATGATTGTGTTTTGAGGATGACTTGGCTGACGTGTCTCCCTTGTGTTGCAGGGCGACGGCGGCGGTCCTCTGGTGTGCCCTTCTCCGGTCGCCGGGCGCTACCTGCAGGCGGGCATCGTGGCCTGGGGGCATCGGCTGCGGCGAGCAGGACGTGCCGGCGGCCTACGGGCACGTCGCCAAGTTCCGCGCCTGGGTGGACGGCAGCATGCAGGCGGCCGGGCTGCCCACGTCCACCTACACTCTGTAGTCGACTCGAGCAGTCGTGGTCCTGAGAAGGTCGTACGCGGGACTCTCATCTCACAATACCTCAATACCTAGAGACTAGACTGCAAGATTGAAAACTGGTCAATCTACATCATATTTGGACCCCAATGCACCATCTTTCTGCGACAATTTGTTCATTGTATTTATACTAAAAACTAACTAACTAACCAGGCGGGCATCGTGGCCTGGGGCATCGGCTGCGGCGAGTAGGACGTGCAGGCGGCCGGGCTGCCCACGTCCACCTATACTCTGTAGTCGACTCGAGCAGTCGTGGTCCTGAGAAGGTCGTGCGCGGGACTCTCATCTCACAATACCTCAATACCTAGAGACTAGACTGCAAGATACATGGTGTAACTAAACTCCTAGTAAACGCATGCTTAATGGAATACTGACTTAACTAAAAAAAACAATTTTTTGGGACATTGTTATTAGAAGATATCCTACTTGTTGACGCATAAAATTAATACTTATTGATAATTCATCATAATTGAGTTCTTTCCGATTTTCAATTTTTTATTTTAAAAATTGATTGAAAAATAACAATATCAAGGAATTTTTTTTAAAATTTTTACGTTGTCATATGAATTTTCTAGCGCGGTTTGAAATAGCGCTTTTTCAAATCGCTCGCAAAATCCTCCCATTTGGCGCGCATGCAGTGTGACGTCACATCAATATGAGCGCTCACTTCATAATGAATTTCCCGCCTTTTATAATGGACGGGTATGACGTCATTAGCCAATAACGGGCGTTAAAAGTCACTCGTAATTTCGTGTTTTTAAAACATAAAATTTATAAATGAAAACAACATTTTTGATCATTGTGTTTTATATCGTTGGAATTGTAAAAATATACTTGAAATATTTATAACGTTTTCAAGGATATTCATGCTATCGGGAAGAACCCTATTGCTTGTATTTTTGACGTTTGATTAAGTATTGATCAGATGATGGCGCTCACAGAAGCCTGTCTCTGTACGTAACTCAATTCTGACCTATCTACTAATGGGTCAGTATTCCATTAAGCGTCCAATGCACCATCTTTCTGCGACAATTTCTTCATAACTAACTAACCATCACGCCACTAGGCAGAGAGGATAGAACGCCACACCACTCTGTCCTGACATACTTCCTTTGCTTTCTCTACATTCATACATCTTCTCGTGCACATGCGCCGATTATTCCGACATTTTACTTGTCGTACTTGGTCATGCTGTGCCGTTGCATGTTATTTGCAGTTTATTGTTGGGACCGTCACCCTAATGAGAAGTGTTCTCGGAGCTGGCACAACAGTAGGTACTCGTGGGTCGATATTGCCGTTACATGCTCGGTTGGTTGGTAGGAAGAAATTGCCAATTAGGCAATAAGCCCGCCAATGTACACAACTCTTTGTACAAAAAGCCTAATAAAATAAAATAAATAATGCTAAAAAACTAACTAACTAACTAACCATCACGCCATTTACCCGTAGGGGAGAATAGAACGCCATACCACTCTGTCCTGACAGACTTCCTTTACTTCCTCTACATTCATACATCTTCTCATGCACATACGCCGATTATTCCGACTTTTCACATGACCACTTTCAAGCACTTGGTCATGCCAGGTTGTCTTTCGCGGCCTTCCGCGGCTTCTATATCCAGGCACACTTGCATTTGAACTTCTTTTAGCCGTTCTTTCATCACTCATTCGCTCCACATGACCAAACCATCGTAAAAGGTTAATTTTGTGGATAATGCTTATCTCAGCCTTGCACTCTGCTCCATTTGGACATTTGTACACCTATCATACATAGTCTTACCACACATAGATCGCATTTCAACAGCATTCAGTCTACGTTCATCCAACACCACGCTTCGCTACCATACATAAGGGTTGGTGCCAGAACTCCGTTGTGTACTGTCAATTTTGCTTCTTTCCAATTTATACTAGGTATAACTAAATCGTGGACTCCCGTGTATTATCCTCTAAGGTACCTACATACTTTGATAAATTTATCTGAACCATTTGGAGTATGATTTTTTTGTATTTTTGTACACTTTTTGAATAAAACTTTTTTTTTTAAATTGCGATTTATTTTCTTATACATATATGACCTGTAAAACACAAATAATACGTTTACATACAGGGTGTAACAAAACTCGATGTACAAGTGGGACACCAGTGAATCTACATCATATTTGGAGTCGATTTTAAAGAGTAAAATTTTTTGATTTGACCCTTAGTTTTTGAGAAAATTGAGTACGAAGTGGATTTTTTTTCAATTTTTTTTTTGCAAATTGTTTTCAAATATTATGTATTTACTCAAATTAATACTATTCATTAAGAAAACAAAATTAAAAAACACGTTTTAATAAGAATTTGAGCAATTTTACTTAATCTGCCATACTTATAAAAACTTTTGTGAGAAAAAAAAAAAAAAATTCAAGCCCAGAATAAAAATTCATATTACACAATTGGGTTGTTTCCGATAGCATGAATATCCTTGAAAACGTTAAATATTTAAAGTATATTTTTACAATTCCAACGATATAAAACACAATGATCAAAAATGTTGTTTTCATTTATAAATTTATGTTTTAAAAACACGAAATTACGATTGACTTTTAACGCCCGTTATTGGCTAATGACGTCATACCCGTTTATTATGAAAGGCGGGAAATTCATTACGAAGTCAGCGCCCATATTGATGTGACGTCACACCGCATGCGCGCCAAATGGAGGATTTTGCGAGCGATTTGAAAAAGCGCTATTTCAAACCGCGCTAGAAAATTCATATGACATCGTAAAAAAAAAAATAAAAATAAAACTCCCTTGATATTGATATTTTTCAATCAATTTTTTGAAATAAAAAATTGAAAATCGGAAAGAACCCAATCGTCTCTAAATACGTTGTAGATTCACCAGTTTCCCGCTTGTACATCGAGTTTTGTTACACCCTGTAAAAATTAAAAAAATATACATATTTAGCGTGTCTTTTGACAGAATGTACAGTTTTCTGAATAATAAACTGCACAAGAAACTGTCCAGTTTTCTGTCCCGTATAACGTGTGCTTAACTAACCAATATAGTAGATCCTTTATTATACCTTTATTTACATGTGATTTTCATATTTTTTATTTATTTATTTTATTTTATTGTTTTTACGCCCATAGGGCTTTTACATAGACATTTTTAAATGATTACACAGTAGGTAGCTATTCATTACCGCCAGAGATGGCATCCAGACACTGTTCCCTAAAATGCACTAGATTTGTGTTGAAAACATCAATATTGTTAGTATACTTGTTAGCCAGTGCGTGCATTCTTCGTATCGGTGAGTCAGCACTGTAATTGGTCGACGATTGGCTACAGTAAAATAGTGCATTACTACGGGTAACTCGATTCTTCTATTTGTAATAGGTGTCGACTGGCCCCTTAAGAATTCGCTGAGATTTTGTAAAATATTCAAGAGTCAAGTTAAGAGTCTGGGATTTCCCAAAAATAATTGACAGCAGTGGTTTTTAATTAC
>JAGVSP010006494.1:0-26199 GCA_022494985.1 Micrasema minimum
TTTTTATCCTTTTTTATAATGTTGTAGGTTGTTAGGTGGTTGTTAGCTGATGGCTGTGCGGGGGGGGCGGGGCGAGGAGGGGTGCTCGCCCCAGGGGGGAAGAAGGTAGCATTTTTTGTGGACCCCTCCCCCGCCCATCACCACCGCTACCCCGAAACATGGTCCGAGGAAGGTAAGACATGTGAAGTAGAGGCTGTAATGTCCGCATTTTTATTTTATTACTTTTTTCTAGGATATTTTATATTCTTACCGCTATTATCGCGTAAACTATTTTGCGTGGCATCTGGTTTTTTATTATTTTTATTTTATTTAACCACCTCAACAGGTCAGGAGTCCCAATCACTTTTTATTTTTGTGTTCATTGTTGGTAACAATTTTCTGGATTACTTACGCCTACCTATGAAGCGTCTTTTTCATGGTTTATTTTAAGGTTTTTGTTTTCATAATTACATTATTTATGATTATTATTAAATATTTTTTTATTATGCGATCTCTTCAGGCGAATGTGTGGTAAAACTATGTATGATAGGTGCACTAATGTTGAAATTAGAGCAGAATGCGCAAGGCTGAGATAAGCGTTATCGACAAAATTAAGAAAGGTCTTTTACGTTGGTTCGGTCATGTAGAGCGAATGGATGATGAAAGAACGGCTAAAAAAATATATGATGCGGCTGTGCCTGGATGTAGAAGTCGAGGCAAGGCCGAGAGAAAGACATGGCTATGATCAAGTAAAACAATTGTGCTTGAAAGTGGGCATGTAAGAAGTCGGAATAATCGACGTGCGTGCATAGTGAGGAGATGTTTGAATGTGGAGGAAGCAAGAGAAGTGTGCCAGGACAGAGTGGTGTGGCGTTCTATCCTCTCCTGCCTACCCTTCGGGGAAATGGGGTGATGGGTAGTTAGTTAGTTAGTTTATTATTCATGGGTGCTGTATAATATTTAAAGATGTTAAAGAGTCCAACATATCCTGCAGCTAGCAAGCGTGTGGACTTTTTGGGTTCACTTTTAGCCTCGTTTATGTTTAACTTCTTTAACTAATAATATTTATAATGTATTGAAGGTAAAAAATTATAAATATGCAATTGAGGCTATAAGCTTATGGTAAACATTACTTTGAGCTGGTATAACACAAACAAAGCATTTAAGGTGGTTTATTGCAAAAATGGCGCTTAATAAGTTCGAGTTCCAAAAAAAATTTTTTCATTGTTAACATAATCTTTTGCGTCCGTATTGAATGAATTATTTGTTGGAAATCACACATCATATTTTTACGTTGTTTAAAAAACTCAAGAAGCGAAATGGTACATGAACAGCTCATTTCTCAATGCTACCACTACCAGTAGCTCTTCAGTTTGTAGTAGTAGTAGTAGGTGTAATGTGTATAGTGTGTAGTTATAACACACACACACACCAATGCAGTTTGCGGCCATCCTTCTATCCTTACCACATTTCTTGGAATTTTAATAAAAAAATCACGGCTTATATTTTTTCCATCGCGTCCCTTCTCCGGGCTATCTGGAATCTGGAATCTGGTATCTGGTCCCGAGCAGAGAAATACCAACCCAATGTTACTTTAAACTCTATCGGGTTACGATTTCATATTAAATTCAACGATTGCATACAGATGTGCAATAGAATTAGTATATTTTAGAATATATTCGTATACCTACCTACCTATAGTATTTTTGTATTGTATATTGATTTATTTGTTACATAAATGCAAGATGATCAGTTTTGAGTAAGCGCCGGTCCAAGGTATAACATGAAATATTTTTTATGTGAAAATCGCATTCAAAGCAAATCGCATTGAACCGGATTGTGGTCTAGTGGTAGATTCGAGGACTCCGGATTAGAATCTCTAGGTTTGATCCCACTTCAGCACAACTTGTTTCCTGCTTTCTGACACAGTTATTTCGACTATTTGAAAGCAGCCCCAAAACTGAAATATTTGAGTATAATCATAAGAAAACTCAAATGTTCTTTTAAAATAAAAATATAAAGAATTGTTTCATATTGACCCCCATCGAAGGTCGAACCCGCGACCTTATGCATGGCAGCTCTAACGCGCTACTACTACTACTTTCCCTTAATCGCACCAAATGGTACATAGGGCACTGCATGGCACACTAATTGCGGTGAATCCTGATCATTTATTGCATGATGGCAAGATCAGTCCTACGATTCAGCGCCAGTCCAAGGTATCTATGTAAATTTCATTTCAATATTTAATATTCTTCTTCTTTCTTTTTTTTGCCACGTTCGCTCCTATGTGGAGCATGTGGACATCACTAGATCCCTCCAGGAGGACCTATTGTCACCAGCCAGCTCTCTCGCCTCCTCTGACGTCAGGCCCGCATCCATCAGCTCCGCCGAATACAACCGTAGGATGGTCATCGACGGTCTGCCAGGACGGCGGGATCCTGCAGGGCGTTAAGAAGAAAGGCAGCTCGGGGTTCAGGCTCTCCGAGGCAGGTCCTTCGCCGCATCTTTACGACTCCAGTTATTGGAGGTTGCTGCGTCCGTTCCCTAACTGGCAGCGTTGTTATGAAGTCAACCACCTAATGCCTAGAATCCTTCTCAGACATTTATTCTCAAAGCTCAACAAGCGAGCATTCTGAGCTTATTGTGAGGTGCCAGGAATTCGCATCCATAAAGGAGCACCGGCACAATACAGGAATTAAGGAGTCGGCATTTTGTTTTGACCGAGTTTAAAACTGGAATTCCAGAAAGCACGCATTCGTGTTGATGGTTGCTACAGCAAATCCTCAGACGCATTGCGAGTTCCTTGTGCTGCTGCCATCCTTCATATTATATGAACACCCAAATATCTGTCATTTAATCTAAGTATTTAATATTGGCACATCATAATGTTATATATAACCCAGAAATAGACTGGGATCCAAATATGGTACGTTGAAATTCTCTGGTGAATTACCTACGTAGGTTGTGCACTGTGCAACACAAGTCTAGTGAGTGCAAGTTGCAGCTGCAACAGGAATTATGAAATAGTTCATGACTCATGACACGACTTGGTAACACAATTTTCTATTCAACTAAAACAAAACTTGATATTTCAGAAACTGAATCTATAATAATACGATTTCAGCAAATTCTAATTTGTTGTATTTGATAATTCAATGTCTTTCTCGGCCTACCTCGACTTCTACATCCAGACACACTAGCATCGTATATCCTTTTAGCCGTTTTTTCATCATTAATCCGATACACATTACCGAACCATCGTAAAAGACCTTTCTTGATTTTGTCGATAATGCTTATCAGAGCCTTGCATTCTGTTCCAATTTCGAAATGAGTGCACCCTATATATCATACATAATTGTATTTTTGGAGTTTGTATAATCGGAAAAAATGAACAAATCTTACAAATCTAGGCTCTAGACTTTATCATTATAAGAAGTTAACGTGATTACATTGAGGTCTAGAATCTAGAGATGTGAACTGTTTGAAAACGAGTGAAGCCGAAAACGATTGAAGAGAGTGTGAAATGGCAGTGTTTGAAAAAGTGTAAATTCGCAAGTAAAAAAAGGATAAGGTTTCATTCAATTACATTTTAGGAATATCTAAATTCAGTCAGAATATTTCAATTCTTTGGGTAGGTACTTACTTGGCTTCTTTCTCACGAAAGGGTACAATGATATGAAATCAATTCCTAACGCCTACACATGTACCTACTTACTGCTTCTAACTATGAAATACTGTTAAAAAAAGACAATTTAACTTGAAAGATGCGGTGTATTAAAGATTGAGTGGTAAAGCTTTCTATTCTCTCTGCTTACCCCTGTGGTGACGGCAGCAATGTATTAAAGTTTCTTATTCCTGTTTATTCATGTTTCCATCATTCAGTTATAATTTCCAGAAATTTATTCCGTCAACTGGTACCCACACAATCGACCTGTCAACTGTCAACTATTGAATATTTTGCCAATCGTCAACCATTCATTGGACAAAAGATGGCAGACGATTTTAGAAAAAGAATATCAAACAGGGAGGTAAGTATTGTAATGTGAAGATGGAGAAGAATTTTAAGAATTAAGTGTTCATTGAGAGAGAAAAATGAGCCTGCTATTGTGATACAGAAAACCACGTGTACGTGTCCGAAAGACGGAGTAGGCGGCACAAAGAATATCTTTATGTAATTTTTTCGACTACTGGAGAAATTAACTGTAGTGGAAATCAGGCGAGACTTACGAGTAAAATACTGTGATATGTTTTGAATGCTTTAAAATATTTGTACAAGGGGTTAATTACGAAAGTAGTTCAAAACCAAAAAAGTGTTTTTGTTCCCCTATTTAGAGACAAAAATATTTACATTTTGCTGCTGAAAATTCATTACGATGAATAATTTGAATTTTATATACTATACAGGGTGTAACAAAACTCGTGTAACTACCTACAAGCGGGAAACCAGTAAATCTAGATTATATTTGGAGTCGATTTTTTTGATTATTTTTTTTTTGATTTGACTCTTAGTTTTCGAGAAAATTGAGTAGAATACGAAGTTTGATTTTTTTTTCGATTTTTTTTTTGGAAATGTTATTCAAATATCATGTATTTAGTCAAAATTTATACTATTTATAAAGAAAACAAAATAAAAAAAACGCGTTTTAATGAGAATTTGAGAAATTTTACTTAAATCTCCCCATAGGTACTATTGAAAACATTTTTTTCAAAAAAAAAAAAAAAAAATTCCTGTTTGATTGGAGTAGGGTTTACACGTTGAATACAATATCACATTGAGTTTTAAATATATATTTATATTGAAATAATATAAGTACCTATTATTTTATTATACAATGTTGGATGTCAGAGTGAGGGCGCGGTGTTAATTAATAATCTTACCTACAAATCGTATTTTTCATAATGCAAAAACTACGGAAAAAAATAATATTTATTCAATTGGTATTTGAATATTGACAACTAACATTGCATTTATGTCAGTTTTGCATATTTACACAGCTGCAAACTGCAACTTATAGCTCTTCAAATAAAAGTACCTACCTATATATTTTTTATATTAGATGTAGGTAGTTAAATACACAAATTGTTATTGCAAGCTCTGACGTCATAATATGCCATTTAATGCAACTTTGCTAGTGGTTGGAATCTTGACCTTATTACTCCAATTTATTAACTTGAATCTTTCTAGCAAATACTTCCTGTTGCACTGATACTTTTTGGATGAAAATATACCTACTCTATTATTTTATTTTATTTTACTTTAACCACCTCAACAGGTCAGGAGACCCAATTAGGTACAGAGAGGAAATGCTTCACGACCACCCAGGCTTGAGAAAAGTCACTTTTATTTTTTTATTGAATTCACCGGGAATCGAACTCGGAACGTCCGTGTCCTGAATCCAGTGTCTTAGCCATTACACTACGGAGGCCGCCATTTGTGATGTTGTTCCTCGCTGTTATAAGGCCTCTGAGCCTGTTGAGGTGGTAAAATAAATAAATAATCCGTAATTAAATTATAGTGTAATAAGAGGCTAAATTGGCAGTGCATAATGGAGTTCTGCGTTACAATCCTTATGTATTGGAAGCGAAGTATGGAGTTAGAAAAATAATGATGAAAGTAGATTGAATGCAGTTGAAATGCGATCTCTCAGCGAATGTAAGGTAAAACTATGTATGATAGGTGCACTAATGTTGTAATATATAGCAGAATGCAAGACTGAGATAAGGATTATCGACAAAATTAAGTAAGGTCTTTTACGTTTGGTTCGGTAATGTAGAGCGAATGGATGATGAAAGAACGGCTAAAAAAATATATGATGCGACTTGTCCCTGGATGTAGAAGTCGAGGAAGGCCCGAGAAAGACATGGCATGATCAAGTAAAACAATGCTTGAAGTTTGGCATGTAAAAGTCGGAATAATCGACGTGCGTGCACGAGAAGATGTATGAATGTGGAGGAAGCAATGAGAAGTATGCCAAGACAGAGTGGTGTGGCGTTCTATCCTCTCTGCCTACCCCTTCGGGGAAATGGCGTGATGGTTAGTTAGTTAGTGTAATAAATACATGAGATACCTACTCTGCACTTGGTGTACAAATGCATTGATTAATGTGAATTAAGTTATAAGGAAAGTAAAGTAGATGCACTGCACAGGGTACAGGGTATAATATATCTTGACGCGTGATATTTTTTTATAGGTCGGGTAAAGTCGGGTCGGTCGGCCGGGGAACAGAAAACTGTAGGGCGGTCCGAGATTAAATTTTCTATAAACATTTGCTCGGCAAGTCGCATTTAGTATGGGGGCGCAAGTTTAAAGGGCCCACGCTGAATATACCGACTACCGAGGGGTGGGAATAGGTCAATTTTATTTAATATTTTCTTTATAATCTTTACATGCAATTGCAAGTGCTATAATACATGGTTTTGTTCAAGTGGTTCAGCAAAAGTATTTGGTGATATATTACTTATTGTTATAAAAATGCTATCGTTCTTAACGCCTGTAGAAACTATTGAATGATTCAGTGAGGGTCATCACCAGGTATTGCTAGTACTGGATCCAAGTCCCGGGCATACGAAAAAATGTGTTGCATTTAAGGTCGTAAACATTTTAACAATTGTGTGCCCATCTGGAAAAACCATCGGTATGATATGTGTAATGACCAAAATTATAATAGAATGCAAGGCTGAATAACTACATACCGACAAAATTAAGCAAGGTATTTCACGTATGGTTCACTTGTATGGAGCACAGTGATTGATGATGTAAGAAACGGCATAACAGGATTTACGATGCTAGTGTGTCTGGTTGTACAATATTCGAGGTAAGCCGAAAGACATGCGTTTAATCTAAAGTATGTTACCAATAAAATTGCTTGAATGTAACATTTGAAAAGTCGGAATAATCGAAATGCGTGCATGAGAAGATGTATAAAATGTGGTGAAGCAAAGAATTAGTGTTGGAAACAGAGAGTGTGTGGTTTTGCAAAATTAATATACCGGTAAATGGCTCCGTTGGTTACCGCGACCTCATGCAACGTAGCCAAGCGCGCTATAACTATATATATGAAAAAATTAAAATGTTCTAAAACACCATATTGACAGCAGTCTGTTAAGACAATTCATCAGGCTAGGTTTAAATAAACTACGTACATTGTCATGTTATTCTCCCGCCTCTCGTAAGAATGACATTCCTGACTTCCCTTTAACTGATAAAAAAATAGCAATTTAACTTTTGACCCCGTTATTCTACCTTATTTCATTACCACAGAATCTGCTCTATGGTAAGTGAAATCTCGTTCTGAGCTTTTTCGTCTATGATTCCTTCTTGCAAAAATAACTGTCATGGCGAACGGCCGCATTTATTTTCTATTCAGGCCGACCCGGCATAAATCCTGGAATGAAGACGTAATCGTAAGTGTTATACTTTTTAATATTACTTCCATCGAATCAAAACTTCCCCAGTCACTTTAAATCTTTTCATCTACTTCCCTATACTCCTGACTCCTGACATAATATTAGAGTTATTATAAATTAAAAATGGCCTAGACACTGATCCGTGTCTAGTTTATCAGCTAGTTACCGAGTGTCACACGCTGACCGGTACATCACGGAACGCAGATATTATCCCATATCCGTCATCGCTCACGCGTGAAATTCTGGACCACGTGTGAGGATATATTTACAATTTGATGCCTCAAAGGACTAATTAACAAAGCTTCACCTCGTGCAGGTCCTGATGTGGACACTGCACAATGACGATACATGGATTCTTCACCTCTCTTCAAAATTTCACCTCTACATAAAATTAAAATTCTTAACCTCAAAATCACTTCGTTCATCTCAACACTAGCCTGTTTTTTTTCTTTAATCTTCGACGTAGAACTTTTTAATTGTAAATTCCAGTATGAATGATTCGATGGATGGATTCATTACTTAAGTTTTCAACCTATATTTGCAATTATATCTTTGTTATATCTTGTCAAAAATTATAACCTATATACTTACCGTGCCTAACACATCTTCTTAACCTTGTAAACATACTTATATTTTAATTACACACATTGAATTTCTATAGCTTTGTTTTATTTATATTCTGAACTCTGTGGTATTTCAATCCTTGCTTACTTTTATAAATTTTCGTGAGTCTTTGCTAACTGATTGAGCTATGCAGGTGAGCGTCTGAGGTTGTGGAGCCAATCAGGCAAGCCTCTCACCCTCTACGTTACAATGTCACCTTCAACGCGGGCCAAGTTCACCCCTGTCTTTAATATTTAACCCTGACTTTACTTATTGTATGTAATATTTTGACTCACTGGCGCCCATTTATCTCTATATAACTTCTATAATCTTTGAAATCATCCCACCACAGACGGTAAGAATGTAAATAAAACTTATATTATTATTATATTTAAATATTATAGTCAAAACCTCTATCTCATTCCTTCCAAAAAATCCCAACCTCTGAACGTGCCAAGACGGAGGACATGGCAGAGCAACTTGATGCTGCAACCAGATGCAAGGACTAGAGTAGGCGTGCTGCTATTGACGTTTTGAACGCTACTTCAACCCTGCAGCCAAGAAGGAGAACATCTGACAAAGAATCAGGTGAAATCGCTCATTATTGAAGTTCTATTTTTGTTTAGTTTTTCTTTTCTTTCTAATCAATTTTCTGATACAGAAAGCTACTGGTGATTTACTTTCCTATGAGAATACAAATTCTCTAAAATTAAGTCAGACATTATATGTCTACTTATGTTTTTTTGTTCTGCTAACATACTGATGCAGAAGACATCACATTGTGGCTATTTTGCATGTCACAAATATCTGTAAGGCTGGCATGATCTTGGTTATTTTACCTTCTTTTTTAGTTTGATAAAAATAAACACAATCTCTCAAAAATTTATTTTTTTGGACAAAATATTCTACTGTATGCATTTTGAACATGAAGGTAGAAATTTTTTGTTAAATTAATTTTGTCACAAACTTGATGGAAAAAAGCTGGCGTGGGTAGAATCAAAAAACACTCTTGTTGGCAACCTTGATACACAATACACTTGTGCTTGTGAGAAATTTGATTCTCATCTTGTTTTTTTCTTTTGCTGAATTCTTAGTAAAAAGAAGTTTTATCTTTTATATTATTGAACCATCGGAAGTGAATCTATTTTCAGTAGTGAAAAAAAAAAAAGAGCTTATATCTAATATTTTTGCAGAATAGTTTTCTGTGAAATAACTTGTGTTTGGAACATGCGTGTATTCTGAACAACATGTTTTTCTTTTCAATATTATATTGAATTATTACATCTTGTGCTGTGCTGTGAAACGTAATACTTCCTTTTTACTGAAGATTATTGTGGAAAATCATTCTAAGATAACCTGTAAAATTTTACAGATACTTGTAAAAATTAACTTTTACCAATTCTACCTACCTACATGTGGAGTGTAGAACTGTTGTACAATAAATCTAATGCCATGAGGCAAATTCTTACTATTAACTATTTTAAAAGTAAATACATCTTTATAAATACAGGATTGACTTTTCCTTTATTTATTCTTTATGCCTTTTCGCACAGTGGGCAAACTATGACATTTTTGTTAAAGCATGGATACTGAGATATTTTTTTAAATTACAGACGAATTGGAAATGTTTTAAATATTGAGGAACTAAATGGAACCATGAGCTGCTATTATATAAATTCTTCTGAGAACACGCACCATGGCCGACGACACTTCGTCAGCAAATTTACAGGTTTACGGTTGATATTATAACATATCGTTTATTTTAACTTTATTTTGACTTCTCAATCTATTTTTTATTTAAATTTTTCTCTTCGCTTGGCGAAAACCTTTTCGTTGCATTAGGGAGGAAAATATTTTCTGAACATAATTTGTTAAAAGGAATAAAGTGACATCTATGTATGTTTCTAGATTCTAGTGTGGGTTCGATTTACAATTAAAAATTTAAATTCCATTCACGGAAAAATAAATATTGCACTTGTTAAATATTCAAAATTTAAAAAAAGTAAATGCATGTATTCAATATATCCCTTATATATTTAAATTTCTTGAAAACTTTTATTTGCTAAAAATGCAATTGTAATAACCTCAATTACTATTTTAAAAATAGCGCGAATAAATCTAAGTGCGACATCTATCGTCGACAATAGATAATTATTTATGGAGTTTATAATTTATCTGTCATATTTAGGTCATGACGCAATGAAATTACTCGAATCACGTACAATTCTATTTTTTAGAATGTTGTTGGGTCATTGATCCGGTTTGCTTAAACTGGTTTTTGAATGCGTTTATGAATAATATAAAATATTTCAATTACACTGTGAATGATGCAATTCAAATATTAAATTTCATGCGATGGTTTATATGCAAATCTTATATGGCCTGGAAATCTTTTTGAATATATTTCTTTTGTTTTGAAAAGTTTACTCTACTTAAATAACGTTGATATGCATGGTGCATAGGGCATCCATGTACTATCATCTTTTGCTTTAGAAAATTAATTTTTTTTCTTTTGAAAATTTTTTTTGGTTCGCTTAAGGCGGGATGCCTAGACAATGTTTTATTCATCATTGTATTGGTGCATAGGGCACGATGCATGCTTCAATATAAATCGGTGAATGAAATGTAATTCTTTTTTGTTAGATTTATTTTATTTGTATTATGTGTTCGTAATACTGTACTGTGAGTCTTGTTTTCCCACTGGAAACGATCTTTTGTGTTGTTTTCTCGCTTTTGCTCGAGAAAATTCTCTTCTTGCGTACATACGATCGGTACGCGAAGGGAAAAACGCGTATCGCTGTATCTCACCTTGTTCTGTTGCAGGACATCTCTTATTTTTGAGGGTGCGATCCTAGAAGCGATTGCATGCCTTGTTTTTCTGAAAACTTTTATGAAATAACCACGCTCTGGGGTGTTAATTTCTATCTTCTTTTACACGAAGAGCCTCTGTAGTAGGGAGGGCTGACAGATGTTCCCGAAGACTTGCGCGATACCAGTAGACAGGTAAAAACAGTCTAAAATAGAAAAAGTATATTAAATTGTGTGCAATCACAATTAGCTTGAGGTTTGCGTCTAGGCTAAAAGTTAGCATTTACTCGAACCTAATTACATTTATCTTTAGGAAACTTGTGTTTCTTTTACTAACTGCTTTGGCAGTACATCATTATTTTTCTTGCAAGTAAATTTCAATAAACAATAATCAACTTCGTTCGCTTATGATCTATCGCTGTTTGTTCAGTGCACCATGCAGACTCTAGAATCTGTGAGTTTTCACGACACAATAAACATTATCTTAAAATGTAATGAAAATTAATAACTGTCAAATTAAATATTAAATCATATTCTTATCTAGCAAACTTTCACTGGGAATTTTCTACTTGCAAGAGAAAAATGAATGTTCTTTTAAATCTGTTTACCTTCTAATGTAGTGTAAGTACAGATTGTTTTCATAAGTTTATTATCCGTCCTTAGTAAAGGACTATGAAACTCTTGACAGTAGGTGAGATTTTCATAGATTCTTGTTGTCAAAAAGAAAAACAGTTTGCTTAATAAATCATATAAATAAATACTCAAAAAAACATTCCTAAAATTTCCATTTAAATTTCTTGCCCAGTTTTTTTGATTTGCAATGCTAGCTAAAATACGTCTGGAGGTGTGAATTGTGCAAAATTAAGCTGTAATAAATATCAATCCTTGATGTGATATTGATTTCAATTGATAATAGAAATTACCTGTTGTTCTTTTTGCACAAACCTTTCAACGTGTAGATAGTTTAGCTATATGCTATTCCTTATCTTGTTTCTTGATAATGATGTTTTTTGTCTTGTAGTGTATCACGTTGTCAACAACCTTTTCGCTTGACCTAGTTTTTCTTGTACAAAAAATGTGTACGTTCATAGTTATAACGATGTGTATAAAAGTTCTCTAAGTTTTTGTTTACTAAACATAAATGTTAGAATTATTGAACAGCTGTGATGTCATGCTGTGGTATTTAGGATAATTAATCTTAGGTGCTAGAAATGCACACAACCACTGAGGACAAGTGTCCGCCAACCCAAAACATTCTGGAGTTTTCATCTCAAAACAGAATGCTTTGTTTTAACTTGTTTTTGTATTAATAATGAAATAAAGTCAAATCTGGAGTGTAGTCTCCAAAAAGAGCGCTTTGTTTACTTCTGTTAAAGACAGCTTCTGAAGTCGAGGTTACTAAACCTTAATGTTTCGACAAAGAACTGCTCGGCGCTCGTTTTTGCTATGTGGGAATATGTCCCAAGCGAAGCCAGTTCTCCAAAACCAATTTACTAGATGGTCCAAGCAAGTGACTGAAATATCTACGTACTTTATTTTAGAATTTCTATGTGATGTAATAATTTTGTATGTTTCAGAATTCTACTATTTCCTTGTGTACCTTCGAACCAAGGGCACACAGGAAATTACTTACTAATACAACTTGGTAACCCCCATATTTTGTTGTAGTACGTATGTTTGATTCTTACTCCAAAACTTCATCTTCAAATCTCTAATAGTAACTTCTTGAAATCTTTTTTTTGTTTATCGAGAAGGGAGTGTTGTCATGTTATTCTCCCGCCTCTCGTAAGAATGACATTCCTGACTTCCTTTTAACTGATAAAAAATAGCAATTTAACTTTTGACCCCGTTATTCTACCTTATTTCATTACCACAGAATCTGCTCTATGGGTAAGTGAAATCTCGTTCTGAGCTTTTCGTCTATGATTCCTTCTTAAATAACTGTCATGGCGAACGGCCGCATTTATTTTCTTGCAAAAATAACTGGGGAATGAAGGCGAAATCGTAAGTGTTATAGCTTTTTAATATCAACTTCCACCCCGAATCAAAACTACGTACTACAGCCCAGAAGATCTTTTCAGGTCTAATTCCCTCCCTTTATATACTTCCTTTACTCCTGACATAATATTAGAAGTATATAAATTAAAAATGGCCTAGACACTGATCCGTGTCTAGTTATCAGCTAGTTACCGAGTGTCACACGCTGACCGGTACATCACACGAACGCAGATATTATCCCATATCCGTCATCGCTCACGCGTGAAATTCTGGACCACGTGTGAGGGATATATTTACAATTTGATGCCTCAAAGGACTAATTAACAAAGCTTCACCTCGTGCAGGTCCTGATGTGGACACTGCACAATGACGATACATGGATTCTTCACCTCTCTTCAAAATTTTCACCTCTACATAAAATTAAATTCTTAACCTCCAAATCACTTCGTTCATCTCAACACTAGCCTGTTTTTTCTTTAATCTTCGACGTAGAACTTTTTAATTGTAAATTCCAGTATGAATGATTCGATGGATGGATTCATTACTTAAGTTTTCAACCTATATTTGCAATTATATCTTTGTTATATCTTGTCAAAAAATTAACCTATATACTTACCGTGCCTAACACATCTTCTTAACCTTGTAAACATATTTATATTTTTAATTACACACATTGAATTTCTATAGCTTTGTTTTATTTATATTCTGAACTCTGTGGTATTTTCAATCCTTGCTTACTTTTATAAATTTTCGTGAGTCTTTTGCTAACTGATTGAGCTATGCAGGTGAGCGTCTGAGGTTTGTGGAGCCAATCAGGCAAGCCTCCCACCCTACGTTACAATGATTTCCATATGTTTTTACTATTAAATTGTTTCCTTTATATTAATTTCGGATTATATAAGTGCATGAATTACCAAATCCTCTTTAATGAGATATTTCGGGGGTAGGAAATGGGTTATAGTAATCAGTAACATTCAAATCAAATACTAAAGGAAATATCTGAGGTGTGTTTAAGGGCACAGTTAGGCACCAATTGTACAGGAGTATCCAACGCCATCGCTACCTTGACGTATATAATTATAATAGCTATTCAGTATGGCAAAACGTCATGGAATTGGTGATCAACTTGGAATATCATGACTATATTATTATTATTAACCATAAATATTTATTTAGCCAAATCACCTCTTGTTAACATACATTGGATATCTTAGTTATTTATTCCCCAAATTATGAGTAGATTTCTGATATTTAGTGATTCAGGTAAGCAATGATACTCGTTCTTTACTAATAAGTACTGAACCCCAATTTCGTTTTGCAGCTACAAAGCGCATGACGGTTTGGAATTTCAGCTTCACCCACCTTGATCAACGTACAAATTAAATTTGAAAACCAATTTTAACTAAAAAAACGCGATACTAATGAAATACAAATTCTACTGATATGCTGATAAGTCTAAGAATTTAGCTTGGTATACTTGCTGCTACAGAGCGCCATTGGACTGTGGAATGCCAGCTTCCATCTGATATCAGTTTACCATTGAGGTTTAATTTTTACAATAAGTTTAGAGTTAGACCGAACAAATTGGGGCAGGATTACATGTTACATATTTAATCAAAAAATTTTAAGATGGCTTGAATTTACTAAAAAGACACTCTATTACAATTTTGTCTTCAACTTTACTATTAACAGTTTGAGGCAAATGAACATGTATTTTAAAATGTAATTGATTAGACCTGTCACACGCTCGTTATTTTGCAACTTAAAAAATATATATTCACAACATATGACAATAATACTGGGAAGTTTAATGTTTACAAGAAACGGAATGTGGATATAGAGCAAAGTGAAAGAGAAGGGTAGTGCCGGAAATTGAGTTACATCGATAGTTACAAATTTTACTTTGTCAATCAGGAATTTGCAGTAAACGCGACCATACTATTGAAGTCTGGTAGGTAACAACTAGTTATGTTATGTAGATTACCTAACTCCGGATGTCTTCAGAGAGCCCTCACTTTTATGAGCTGTCTCTCTTAATCTATGACTGCGGATGCACACCGTCAAAATCTTCTGAATGTAATATTCGGATGAGCTGAATCATCTTGCGGGCTTGAAATAGAAAGTGATATAGAAACCAACGTAAAAAGTAGAAATGCAATTAGCATTGCTCACCTTAAAGTTTGCAGGATGTATTTTTGTACGTATTTACAGTGTAGTTATAGTGCACTCCTACCTAGGTAGCTATTATTATAGATAATACACATTTTTATCAAAATAAGGTCCAACTCAAGAATGCTGTTTGGACTCAAAATCGCGTCATTACTAAGTTTGTAACGCGTCTAGGGTCATTTGAATTAATAACTCTGTCATTGTATTTTTAACGTAGGTTGCGACTTATTAACTCTTTACAATTCCTAATATCATATTAATTGTGTGTCTCTATACAGAGATAGAGAAATTTGAAATCTTAGTGGTTTTGAAGACATACGTTTTAATTATGAATGCACATGGAGCATAATTTTTTTCAGTTCAATGTAATAAAATAAAAAAATCCCAAAAACTACAAATTCATCGGTAGAATCAAAATTGTAAATCAGATAAAAAAGATGTAAATTATGTGAAGCAGAGGTTTTACTATGACAGTATACCCACACATGTAGTTATCGATTGCATTCCACGTATTGTGTCAGCCTAAATATCTTAAAGATTATTCAATAAATTAACTTGAATATTAACTCAATAGTTTGTACACTGTGACTCACTTTGTAGTTTTCCATAATTATTGTAAAAGAAACGACACATTTGTTCAAATTTTTTGTGTTCCATCAACAAAACATCAAAATTACTATTTCGAAACCCTGCGAAAAAATGTCGTTAAGTCGTAAGTCATTAATCAACGTTTTTATGTCTAGATGACTTGCATCAACCAATTTTTGAAAAAAAAAGTATCCTTCAAGTCTTATTTTACAAATTTAAACGATTTTTTTATGGTTTTACTGATTTTATTTATCAATTTAGTTTAATTCAACTCAACATCCTTCAATTTGCTTGAACTTCCTTTAGATAATAGTATTGATCGTAATAATATGTGGTAGGTATTGTTATGTGATATTTTTAAAATACTTACAGATTAGGAAGGTATGTAATAAACCTAAGCCCCGGAAATGTCCGCCTTTGAGTTCTGGTACCAACCCTTATCTGGAATTGAATTATGGCTCTTTGAAAAACAAGGATACAAACCGTAGATTGCAAATTGTGGTTAAACTACATATAATGGTGCAACTAATGTTGAAATTAGATAAGAATGCATGGTAAGATTAAGCATTATGACGACTAAAACTTTAGAAAAGTCTTTACGTTGTTTCGGTCATGTAGAGCGTTAAACATGGATGAAAGAATGGCTAAAAAAATTTATTATGATGCGACTGTGCCTGATTTTAGAAGTGGAGGAAGGCCGAGAAAGTACATGGAAATATCAAGTTAAACAAGTGTTGATAGTGGGCATTAAAGAAGTCGGTATATAGGACGTGCGTGCATGAGAAGATATTAACCGTGGAGGAAGCATATCGAAGCCTGATTGGCGTTCTATGACTCTCTGAGCTATCCCTTTGGGAAATGACTAATGGGTATTAGTTTAGTTAGTTATTTATTGAAAGCTAATTTCTCAGTTAATTTGCATAATCAAAACTTAAGATTCGGAATTAATTAATTCGCTGAATATGTCCATGAAATAATAAATTGTGAAACAA
The DNA here is from genome assembly GCA_022494985.1 of Micrasema minimum. Lineage (NCBI taxonomy): Eukaryota > Metazoa > Arthropoda > Insecta > Trichoptera > Brachycentridae > Micrasema > Micrasema minimum. Next base: position 16,548 of record JAGVSP010006494.1, read on the forward strand.
CGAACATTTCGGCTGAAATGGTTGCACCTAGCACTGCACACCGGCTCCGGCTTCCGGCGGGGGCGGCGGGGGTGAGGGTGGTAGGCAGATGTTGTAAAGACAGTTTTTACGTACTGAATGCATGTGACAAGATAACTTTACTTTCGTGGAGTTCCATAAAAGCGTTGTAAGTTGACTTAAATATACTTTCGATTACACTTACATAAATCTATCACACTAACTCAGCATCACGCAAACTTCTCCAAAGGGGTAGGCAAAGATGATAGAATATCGACACCACTCTCGTCCTGCATACCTCTCCTTGCTTCCTCCACGTACATGACATCTTCGATGAGAAGAAAATTGTCACGTAATAGTGGGAAGACCTTGCACCCAATGGTGCATATTGCACAGCATTGGTACATCATTTTGTCCATAAGGCAAGAATGACAATTTTAGCGTAATGGCTTAGACCGTGCTCTTACGATACGGAGGTTGGTGGGTTCGGTTCCTGGTGTGAAGACCTATAATTCAGTAAATGTAATTTTCTTAATCCTGGGTGTTTGTGACTTAATGCGTGGTAGCCAAAATAACATCACAGCACCACGAGGTGGACGAATAGTAAAATTACACGGAATATTTATAATATATCGAAAATTTGATTTGTAAATTTTTTGGCATAATTATAGAACGATTAAATCTAAAAAGAACTTGATATAATCAAGTTAGGAAGTAGACAGGTCCTTGAAAGTCTTCTTGAAAATGGACTTGTGAAATTTCGGAATGTCCAAAGATAACTATCTAACTATCACGGCATTTCCCCGAAGCGATAGACAGAGAGGATAGAACGCGTTCGACCTTTCCACGTTCATTTAGATCACTCTTAGACCTAGAACGTTCGGAGACCGCGCCTTTGCTGCTGCGAGTCGACTTCAAACGTTCAAACTTCTTGACGACTTGACTCATTCCGAATCCTATTTTGAAAATGTCCTTGTTCTGGGATAGATAGATTAATGTGGCGTTCGATCCTCCCTTCTGAGAGATGACTTGAAAAGTTCAACAAATATTATACTAAATACCTTACACAGCATAAACCGATAGTTATAAGTTGATGAATGTTTAAAAATCATGTAGGTAGTTTAAAAAAAATTCGAATGTTGAATCGCTCGCTGCCTATGTGACAAAATCGAAAAATAGTAACTTGCACTAAGTAAAAAATTATCATACAATGTATTGATTTGATTAACACAGCGATACTTTGGATTCAGCGTTTCTGCGTATTCGCTACGCTCCCGCTGGCTGTTGCAATATAAGTATGGGTATATCAAGCACACCACTACTATGAAGAGCACGCACTGCGCTATACAGATAGATATACATATACAATACATAGAAAGGTCTCCCTCGCATTTTGCACACATGTGTGCTTGTATTGGTTGCTATCGGAAATGCGTCAGTGATTCCTAAACTGTGTACTTTCAATTTTAGTTTTTTTTTTAAATAAAAAAATCTGTATTACATACATACATATTTTGTTTTTATGAGGATGCACAATGGATGGTCACGTGACCGCGGCCGTTATTCCAAATGTTCGTATTCCTCGATTTTCTCCCTGGAAGTCAGCTTAAGAGCAAAGATAACTGTCGAAAATAACTGTGCCAAAAAACAAAAAAAAATTGTGCCGAGTGGGAGTCGAACCCATGTTCAAAATGTTTTTGACTTCGTTATTATTTTTTTTTTTTTTAATTTTGTTACTGAATAATTTAATAATTGCGTAAATTAATTGACGATTACGCGCAAAATCGGCATTTAAAAAGATGTACGTATGTAAAATAAATATTTAAAAAACACGCCAATGTTCAGAAACTGAGGTCTATGGTCCCCTGTCCCATAGAATAGCATAGCATAGACTCGCTCCTATCGTGTTCTTTCTCTCTCTCTCCCGACCATTTCTCGTGTAGCTAGCTCCCTCTACCAGCACCAGTCCAAGCACCGGTATGGATATAAAACTTCGATCGAAAATATTCTTCGAAATAAAATTTTACTAACTTTTGTACTACTTGAATTAAAGTTATCAAGCATCTTATCTGTGTTTTTTTTAATCAATAATATTACAATACTTGGTGTTCATATAGATTCAGATTTGTCTCTGCGAACTTAGGTCAATAAAACCTTTAGTGCTGGCTTTTTCTACCCAAGACGGATTAAATCCATCTGTAGACACCATTCCAATAGACGCCACTAAGGCTTTGGTGAACGCCTGTGTTGTATCGCGTCTAGATTACTGCAATGAAATTGATGCCAACATTCCGAAATACCAAACGGATAAATTAACGTCCGTAATTAATGCAGCAGCAAGGCTTATAACGGGGGTATTAAAATATTCTCGCATCTCACAACATATCCGAGATTTGCACTGGCTTAAGTGTCCAGAGAGTATTCAGTTTAAGCTCTGCTGGACTGTATTTAATTCGGTAAATAAGATGGCGTCTACATATTTATCAGACCTTTGCATTGCAGAAAACAGAAACCCTAGACAGTCAACTCTAATAACCGCACTCGATTCAGCCAGAGGAAGACTTTGTGAACCCCGGTGAAGTCCTAACACCAAGTTTCTCGATCGTGCTTTTATAGCGGTCGGCCCCTCTGACTGGAATCGACTGCCTTCACACTTACGCAACAAGAGCCCCAGTCAATTCAGTCAGTCGATCTCAATTAAAAACGCATCTTTTTAAAATCTCACATACAAATTCCCAGGATGCGTAATTATAGTCTACGCTAGCTTAGGTTAAACAATCTTTAATTGTAAAGCGCCCTTGAGGTGATTTTTCACAAAAATTGCGCCATAAAAGCTAGCCGATTATTATTGTTATTATTACAATTGAATAAAGTGGTCAGTTTTGGATTAATGTTTAAGTCAAGCCTCAAGAATCATGAAGAATAAACTTTGTGGCGTCATGGCATAAACTGATGTCCGTTGTTCCCTTTTTTCTGAAAAAATGTTACATTTTGAGCCATTATAGTTTACTTTAGATTAGAGTAATACAATATTAATAAAGTTACATTTTTTAAACCAGATCTATAAGACACCAATTACAATAAGAATTTAAATTAAAATTATTAAATTTATTTTTTCAACAGATTATTAATTTTAACGTTTTTTAGAAGGATAGCTTATATTGGTATATGTACAAATTAACGTTAATTGACAGTTTTCAAGAGCCGACACACCTACTAAGAGATCGATCCCACCTCCACTCGCGACTATTATCGAGTCCTTGGGGACTCTCTGTCAGTCACGCTATTTTATCCAGGATTTTGACCAGAAAATTTTGTTGCAAATGCATGAAGCAAATTGCAGGGCCAAAGTTTACAAGTGAAGTTAAGTCAATCAACATACCCACTGCATTTTTTCAGAAAGAAAAAAACACATTTCCATGTTTAAATTTAATTGTGATGCACCACTGAGGTGATATTTCACAAAAATGGCGCTATATAAGTTAGCCGATTTTATTATTATTATTATAACAATACTTTTTATAGCCATGCCATTGCCGGTCTCCCTCCGCCGGTCTTTCCTTATCTAGCGCCCCCAGCAAGTATTAAATTTCCAACATCGCTGTCATCCATTCAACAATTCATATACTTCCTTGGCACACCAGTGTACATGCCTCGCCAGTCAGCGCACAAGTTGCGACCGTCTTTCCTATACTATTCCATACAAAAGTGGGAGAAACTTGTACGCGAAACACACTTCGTATACAGCCTGTACAAGTTTCGCCGACGTTTTCGTTAAAGGGAACGAAAAACGGAGGAGAAATGTATAAAGAAGCCTTGGCTCGGCTTTAGTGCGTACAAGTTTCGAAGACGTTATCGGAAGGTATTGGAGTCGGCTCTGGAGAAACTTAATGTACCAAACGGGTAAAGGAAAAAATGGAGATAAAAAGTCGGCTGTATGGAGAATTTTGAATTTCGTACGAATTTTGGAATCTCTTGGCGCTTCAAGTTCCAAACAGGAAACGACGGAATTCCAAATTCAAACTTCAAACATTAGTAGGAGATTATTTTAGTAGGTAGGTAGGTAGGTATTATGTTATTGTTATGTGAAATATTAGGTGAATAATATTATGGTAGGTAGCGTGTGTATGGTTCATTTTATAATATCATACTTGACTTTTACAAATAAAGTTAAAATCTATTGTGTTTTTACATTTTTGCGTCAGCTCGTTCAATTCTATTTCTATAGAATAAACCAATAAACCAACACATAACATCGTTTTATTTAATCATAATTCATAATGAAGTGTTACAAAGTGAATGCCGAATCAATCAATAACATATAAGTACCTGCATTAGTACATACAAGCACCCTTGAGGTAGGTATATGTATTTATACGAAAACGACACTACATAAATTATCCATAATAATAATGATAATACATAATTTCATTTTAAAATTAGGTAAGTAGGTATACAAGCCTAGAGATGTATGAATTTGGAGGAAGCAATGAAAAAATTAGGGTTGATTGGAAGTAGGACAGAATAATGTAGCGTTCTATAGGTACCTACTCTGCCAAATTACCAAAATTATGAAGTATGTAACCTTTGTATTATTTTGTCTTTCTGATTTCATGTTTGGTATGTGGCAGTTTGCGTCATGGCTGCGGGACGTGGACCTGACGTGGAAGAATGCGACAGAACCGGGAACTGGCGACCGATCGCCTGGCTTGGAGGAAATTTGTGTAATCCATACGCTCCACATAGGGAGCGGATTTGCATATATTTATAATGATGGTGATGATGATGATAATTTCATGTGGATTGAATAATAATATAAATATTATTATTTATCTCCAAGTTGATTTTATTTTAAGTTGAGTTTGTTTTGGCCTAAGTTAGTAAAATGTTGGTAGATTAGCATAATAAAGAGAAAAAAGTAAGCCCACCCCTACAATGTACAGAATGGCATTTAAATATTTAGTAGGTACCTACTTCCATTGTATTTGAAAAGAAACTTCAAAAAGCTGGTGTTCTAGTTTCTACCCCCATATCTAGTGTCCTGTCTTGTCCACTAGCGTATTTCTCCTTACTTTTTTGATGTTCTCTTCGATATTCTATCCTTCCTCTTGGTATTCTATCTCTTTAGTATTCTTGGTAGGGCTTCGATGGCTCTGGAACGAGGGTGGACTGTGGTTTCCCCGGTGAATGATTGAAACCGTTTTCGTATAAACAAAAGTCCATATTTAAAAACTTCGACAAAGGTAAATTGTTACAACGCGAGCAAACATAATTTGACAGGGGCGTCGCGTCGCCCTAGTTTAGCTGAACAGGGCCTGTTGCGAATCACCTATTTCGAATCGTTATATTACACAGAAAAGTACACATAAAACCAAAATATACCAGACTGCACTCGTATAGGAGCTTAGGTTATTGTTATTATTATTATTATGGATAATTTATATAGAGCCGTTTTCGTATAAATATACCTCAAGGGCGCTTTAAACGTTAAACAGTATCTTTAATATTGTAAAGCATCCTCGAGGTGATTTTTCACAAAAATACCGATATGTTAGTTAGGATTATTATTATTGTTATTGGTATTCTATCTCTTCGTTATTTTATCCTCTTGTATTATATTTGTAATATTATCATAACTATGTACCTACTCCAATAAAGTTTTTTTCAAAATGTTTTCTAGGAATTTTTTAAAGAAACCCTGGTTCAAAAGGTAGGTAACAATCAATCTCATAATAGAACACTTTCCTCTATTATGTAGGTACTATAATATAGGTTCTCACATTTTGATCTGCATATTCCTAGCCCCTCACGATGCATGAGTGCTGAAGAGGGTAGGTCCTAGACTCCTAGCGCAAGGAGGAGACAGGAGAGTGCCATTCCAGTGCCAGACCTAGGCCTTGGGCTACGACGGATGTAGGTATGATGGGTGTGGGGCGGGTATGTGGTGGTGGTGTGGTGGGACGGGTGGGGGCGGTGGGGAGCAACAAGTGAAGAAAAACAACCCTACGACGAAATGAAATGCGGAATAGAAATGTTACAATTTACCCACTGCCTATCTGTTTTTTATAATATTCGGATTATCATACAGATAAAATAGACGAGGGATTTTTGAAAACACTCACCGTAATAGATTTCCTGCATGGATTTAGATTAAATAATTAAAAAGTATACAATAGGTACAGTACTACACTTGGCTAAGCTTATTATAGTTTATATTTGTTTATATTATGTTCATTTTGTTCCTGAAAGTCCTGATGATTGTATCAAGGTGTTGCTGATGAAGCGAGGCATTATCGTGTCTCTCGCCAACGACCATACCATGTTGAACACACCGGTTCTCGTCCGATCACCGAAGTTAAGCAACATTGGGCGCGGTCAGTACTTGGATGGGTGACCGCATTGGGAACACCGCGTGCCGTTGGCCCTCCTCTTTTGCATGTTCATTTTGTTCCTGAAAGTCCTGATGATTGTCTCAAGGTGTTGCTGATGAAGCGAGGCATTATCGTGTCTCTCGCCAAACGACCATACCATGGGTTGAACACACCGGTTCTCGTCCGATCACCGAAGTTTAAGCAACATTGGGCGGCGGTCAGTACTTGGATGGGTGGACCCGCTTGGGAACACCGCGTGCCGTTGGTCCTCCTTCTTTTTATGCTGTACGTTTTCCATTTCGTAATTACCTACATTAAGTGAATGGACTAATTATTTGGTACTATTAATAATATAGCAGTAAGGTACCACCTACCAGTTAAAAATAATAAAAATAAAAAAACATTATCTCGCATCGTCATTTTATTTAATTTTATTTTTTTATGTTGTAAAAAGGATGGATGAAAGTAGAATTGAATGCAGTTGAAATGCGATCTCTCAGGCGAATGGTGTGGTAAAACTATGTATGATAGGTGGCACTAATTTGAAATTAAAGCAGAATGCAAGGGAGAAAAGCATAATCGACAAAATTAAGAAAGGTCTTTTACGATGATTCGCGTCATGGATGATGAAAGAACGGCTACCAAAAAATATATGATGGCGACTGTGCCTGGATATAGAAAGTCAAGATGAAAGAATACTGTTAAATTTGTAACTAACTTAAAGTATTCCTTTAGTAAATTAATGCCCTCGAGGCGTTAAAATTAAATAGTGGTTGAATAAATACCTACAAACAATACAGATAACTTTAATAAACTAGTTTTTACCACAGGATCTGTGTACATAATCAACAATACTATTATATCTACACTAGTATGACATAATTAATGCCAAGCAGTAATATTAAATTTTTGTATAAAATATGTATGTCAAACCAGTTATTATTTTTATTTGACCTTATTATTATATCTACATATAGGTAAGTACAGAGCGTTGCGTGATATTTTTACATTAAGTATAAATGCAGTTACAAATTAAAATAAATACTTACGTAGTAATTACCGGTTAGAAAAATTGTTGTTTACGTGGAAAATAAACGAATTACAAGAGTAGGTACCAAAAAGAAAGATTAATAAATATTATACGAACAAGCATTTCTTAAAACATAAAAAATACTCATGGGCTTTATTGGGTCAAGTATCCTCCAGAAAACAGAGTTTTTAACACACAAAATAATAATTACGTAACTGTGGGCATATCGACACATATCGGTACGAGGTAGATAGATACAAGCGTTTATAGACCTTGTAGCCATTATTTTCTATGAATTTATGTCGATACAAAGATCGATATCGCCCTCTACATGTTGATGAATTGGTGATCTCTGCAATATGTTATGGTTATCATTATTTATTTATTCCTAAGGAATTAATTAATGGATACGATTGATAGTTTTTTTTAAATATTTGTAGGTACTCAACAAAAAAAAGGAACTTGTAGGTAGTAGGTAGGTACCTATATATAAATTTTAGGGCTGCTCTTACTTAGTCAGAAATAACTGTGCCATAAAATAAAGCATGTAACAAGTTGTGATGGCCTGGGATTAGACAATGATACTGGATTAGTAGCATATTATTAATAATAATTTCGGTTTATTCGTCTTGTTTATAAAACATTACTAGTACTGCTTTCTCTTATCCGCACCTGATTATCCGCACTATGATGCATAGCGCACTGTATTAGTACACAAATGATGAAGATTCACTGCACTTGTATTTCATAAAATGAATAGTAAAAAAATATTTTTCATAGTTCCGCGCGCGCTGTGTTCGGAATTTTCGTTGGAAGGAGAAATTCTACACGAATTTCGTGCGAAGCGTCGGTCGGTATGTCGGTAAAGCAGATTTCTTCATACCGGCTAACAAATCAACTGTCATGGCGTTTTCGTTTTATCGCCAAGCTCTATTTTCATGGTTAAAGAATTAATCCCAGTCATTTTGCGCTGTTTTAATATGAAAAAACTATACTGCATTAAAATGGATCTGTTTTCACGTATGTTTCAATTCAAATTCTGTGAGTTGTGAGTGAAAATAGTGAAGTGATAGCAAAATGGACAAGAAAAAAAACATTCGTCGTGCGAAACGACAATCAAAGGTGTTGGAAGAAAACTATTGGGATTGCAGTGTGTGCACATATAGAAACACAGCAGAGGCATTTAAATGTCTAATGTGTGATGTTAGAAAAGGTAAAATTACTGCCCGTTTTACAACTAAACTGCAGCGGTTTATTTTAGGTTAGGTTTGTTGTCAAACGCAATGTTTTCCTCGAAACTGCAGATTACTGCCCAATAAAATCTTATTTATAACAGATATCTATGTTAAGCATTCGTCAATGAGTCAAATGTCGTTCAACAAATAGTTAGTTTACATGAAATTATTCACATTCCACGAAACTAACGGTAATTTAGGTTACTGACCTTTCATTCAAGAAAGATAAAGGAAAGTTGGTACTTGTACTTAAGTGCTCCTTACATTATGTATAGTACGAAATGGTACCTACTGAGGTATAAGTACCTAATATTTATGTAAAGTTGTATAAATAGAATGTATTTATCACCCGAATCATAAATCAATACTTTGGTTCAGTGCAAGTCTAGCGAATTTACTACTACTAGTACTACTTTCCCTTCAACCCGCACCCAATGTGCATAGACCCTCTGTATGGTACACAGCGTGCCTATCTTGATCATTTATTACATGAAGGCAAGATGATCATTCTTACGCTTCAGAGCCGTCCCAAGGTACCGCATATGAAATATTTCCAGCATAAAATAAATTATCAGTCTGACGGTCTGTCGTGACACGTGACTTAGCTTTTGGTTACCGCGCCTCCTTCCAGGTCAGGTCCACGTCCCGCAGCTCTGACGCAAACTGCCGACGACTGCTGCCCGAGAACCTGATGCCTTGTAAAATAAGGGAAGCAGCAGGGCTAGAATTTTGCATAATACATGTCACAATCACACTAGGTACATATTTCACTTCGTAAAACTACTTATTTTCCTAAATCTTGTGCATGAGATAATAAATAATATTGTAGTTGGGTCTCCGGATGGAACTCTCACAATCTCGTATACCTAAAAACCTAAATTAAATACGAAAAAAAACAATATTTTAAAGGGAATCTAAAACCAGGGGAAAAATTTTTTTTTTTAAATTTTAAATTTTATTTTTATTCTATAATTTAAAAAAATTTAATTTAAAAAAAAATAACAAAAATTTTTTTAAAC